>CAWUFW010012570.1:365000-532919 GCA_963921515.1 Calotriton arnoldi | reverse complement strand
TCATTCTTTTGCTCACAACACCGCCCCAGTTTGGACCCAGCCAGATGCAAATCAGTCTTGATCCTGTTACTTGTGGGAACAGTCCAGTCCGAACTGCCAAGCCAGGTCCTCCTTGGACCGGAAACAAGCATCCTGGGACTGGTTTCAGGGCATCACCCTTCATCAGCCAGACTAGCTTGAATCCAGTGGTGTAGTGAGCCTGGGACCCACGTCTGGGCATACCCTTCCCACTTAGGGCGACATATGCAAAAGAAACAATTGATGGACAGAATGCTGGACAATGCAAACATTCACCCCCAGTCACAAGGATCTGGGTTTAATACATCATTCTTTTGCTCACCACACCACCCCAGTTTGGACCCAGCCAGATGCAAATCAGTCTTGACCCTGTTCCTTGTGGGAACAGTCCAGCCAAAACTGCCAAGCCATGTCCTCCCTGGACCGGAAACAAGCATCCTGGGACCGGTTTCAGGGAATCACCCTTCATCAGCCAGGCTAGCTTAAATCCAGTGGTGTAGTAGCACAGCACCTACGTCTGGGCATTCCCTTCCCACTTAGGGCGACATATGCAAAAGAAACAACTGATGGACGGAATGGTGGACAATGCAAACATTCACCCCCAGTCACAAGGATCTGGGTTTTAATTCATCATTCTTTTGCTCACCACACCACCCCAGGTTCGACCCAGCCATATGCAAATCAGCCTTGACCCTGTTCCTTGTGGGAACAGTCCAGCCCGAACTACCAAGTCAGGTCCTACCTGGACCGGAAACAAGCATCCTGGGACCGGTTTCAGGGCATCACCCTTCATCAGCCAGGCTAGCTTGTATCCAGTGGTGTAGTGAGCACGGGACCCACGTCTGGGCATACCCTTCCAACTTAGGATGACATATGCAAAAGAAACAATTGATGGATGGAATGCTAGACAATGCAAACATTCACCCCCAGTCACAAGTATCTGGGTTTAATCCATTATTCTTTTGCTCACCACACCACCCCACGCCAGTTTGGACCCAGCCATATGCAAATCAGTCTTGACCCTGTACCTTGTGGGATCAGTCCAGAAGGAACTGCCAAGCCAGGTCCTCCCGTGACCGGAAAGAAACATCCTGGGACCGGTTTCAGGGATCACCCTTCATCAGCCAGGCTAGCTTGAATCCAGTGGTGTAGTGAGCCCGGTACCCACGTCTGGGCATACCCTTCCCACTTAGGGCGACATATGCAAAAGAAACAATTGATGGACGGAATGCTGGACAATGCAAACATTCAACCCCAGTCACAAGGATCTGGGTTTAATCCATCATTCTTTTGCTCACCACACCACCCCAGTTTGGACCCAGCCAGATGCAAATCAGTCTTGACCCTGTTCCTTGTGGGAACAGTCCAGCCCGAACTGCCAGGCCAGATCCACCCTGGACCGGAAACAAGCATCCTGGGACCGGTTTCAGGACATTAGTCTTCATCAGCCAGGTTAGCTTGAATCCAGTGGTGTAGTGAGCACGGGACCCACGTCTGGGCATACCCTTCCCACTTAGGGCGACATATGCAAAAGAAACAATTGATGGTTGGAATGCTGGACAATGCAAACATTCACACCCAGTCACAAGGATCTGGGTTTAATTCATCATTCTTTTGCTCACCACACAACCCCAGTTTGGACCCAGCCATATACAAATCAGTCTTGACCCTTTTCCTTGTGGCAACAGTCCAGCCCGAACTGCCAAGCTAGGTCCTCCTTGGACCGGAAACAAGCATTCTGGGACCGATTTCAGGGCATCACCCTTCTTCAGCCAGGCTAGCTTGAATCCAGCGGTGTAGTGAGCACGGGACCCACGTCAGGGCATACCCTTCCCACTTAGGGCGAAATATGCAAAAGAAACAATTGATGGACGGAATGCTGGACAATGCAAACATTCACCCCCAGTCACAAGGATCTGGGTTTAATCCATCATTCTTTTGCTCACCACACCACCCCAGTTTGGACCCGGTCATATGCAAATCAGTCTTGACCCTGTTCCTTGTGGGAACAGTCCAGCCCGAACTGCCAAGCCCGGTCCTCCCTGGACCGGAAACAAGCATCCTGGGACCGGTGTCAGGGCATCAGCCTTCATCAGCCAGGCTAGCTTGAATCCAGTGGTGTAGTGAGCACGGGACCCACGTCTGGGCATACCCTTCCCACTTAGGGCGACATATGCAAAAGAAACAATTGATGGACGGAATGCTGGACAGTGCAAACATTCACCCCCAGTCACAAGGATCTGGGTTTAATCCATCATTCTTTTGCTCACCACATAACACCAGTTTGGACCCAGCCATATACAAATCAGTCTTGACCCTGTTCCTTGTGGGAACAGTCCAGACGGAACTGCCAAGCCAGGTCCTCCCTGGACCGGAAGCAAGCATCCTGGGACCGTTTTCAGGCCATCACCCTTCATCAGCCAGGCTAGCTTGAATCCAGTGGTGTAGTGAGCACGGGACCCACGTCTGGGCATACCGTTACCACTTTGGGCAAAATATGGAAAAGAAACAATTGATGGACGGAATGCTGGACAATGCAAACATTCACCCCCAGTCACAAGGATCTGGGTTTAATCCATCATTCTTTTGCTCACAACACCACACCAGTTTGGACCCAGCCATATACAAATCAGTGTTGACCCTGTTCCTTGTGGGAACTGTCCAGCCCGAACTACCAAGCCAGGTCCTCCCTGGACCGGGAACAAGCATCCTCTGACCGGTTTCAGGGCATCACCATTCCTCAGCCAGGCTAGCTTGAATCCAGTGGTGGCGTGAGCACTGCACCCACGTCTGTGCATACCCTTCCCACTTAGGGAGACATATGCAAAAGAAACAATTGATGGACGGAATGCTGGAAAATGCAAACATTCACCCCCAGTCACAAGGATCTGGGTTTAATCCATCATTCTTTTTCTCACCACACCACCCCAGTTTGGACCCAGCCATATGCAAATCAGTCTTGACCCTGTTCCTTGTGGGAACAGTCCATCCCGAACTGCCAAGCCATGTCCTCCCTGGACCGGAAACAAGCATCCTGGGACCAGTTTCTGGGCATCACCCTTCATCAGCCAGGCTAGCTTAAATCCAGTGGTGTAGTGAACACGGCACCCACGTCTGGGCATACCCTTCCCACTTAGGATGACATATGCAAAAGAAACAATTGATGGACGGAATGCTAGACATTCCCCCAGTCACAATGATCTGTGTTTAATCCATCATTCTTTTGCTCACAACACCAGCCCAGTTTGGACCCAGCCAGATGCAAATCAGTCTTGACCCTGATCCGTGTGGGAACAGTCCAGCCAGTACTGCAAAGCCAGGTCCTCCCTGGACTGGCAACAAGCATCCTGGGACCGGTTTCAGGGCATCACCCTTCATCAGCCAGGCTAGCTTGAATCCAGTGGTGTAGTGAGCACGGGACCCACGTCTGGGCATACCCTTCCCACTTAGGGCGACATATGCAAAAGAATAAATTGATGGACGGAATGCTGGACAATGCAAACATTCACCCCCAGTCACAAGGATCTGGGTTTAATCCATCATTCTTTTGCTCACCACACAACCCCAGTTTGGACCCAGTATTATACAAATCAGTCTTGACCCTGTTCCTTGTGGGAGCAGTCCAGCCCGAACTGCCAAGCCAGGTCCTCCCTGGACCGGAAACAAGCATCCTGGGACCGGTTTCAGGGCATCAGCCTTCATCAGCGAGGCTGAGTAGAATCCAGTGGTGTAGTGAGCACATGACCCACGTTTGGATATACCCTTCCCACTTAGGGTGACATATGCAAAAGAAAAAAATTGATGAACGGAATGCTGGACAATGGAAACATTCACCCCCAGTCACAAGGATCTGGATTTAATCCATCATTCTTTTGCTCACAACACCGCCCCAGTTTGGACCCAGCCAGATGCAAATCAGTCTTGATCCTGTTACTTGTGGGAACAGTCCAGTCCGAACTGCCAAGCCAGGTCCTCCTTGGACCGGAAACAAGCATCCTGGGACTGGTTTCAGGGCATTACCCTTCATCAGCCAGACTAGCTTGAATCCAGTGGTGTAGTGAGCCCGGGACCCACGTCTGGGCATACCCTTCCCACTTAGGGTGACATATGCAAAAGAAACAATTGATGGACAGAATTCTGGAAAATGCAAACATTCACCCCCAGTCACAAGGATCTGTGTTTAATCCATCATTCTTTTGCTCACCACACCACCCCAGTTTGGACCCAGAAATATGCAAATCAGTCTTGACCCTGTTCCTTGTGGGAACAGTCCAGCCCGACCTGCCAAGCCAGGTCCTCCCTGGACCGGAAACAAGCATCCTGGGACCAGTTTCAGGGCATCACCCTTCATCAGCCAGGCTAGCTTGAATCCAGTTGTGTGGTGAGCACGGGACCCACGTAAGGGCATACCCTTCCCACTTAGGGCGACATATGCAAAAGAAACAACTGATGGACGGAATGGTGGACAATGCAAACATTCACCCCCAGTCACAAGGATCTGGGTTTTAATCCATCAATCTTTTGCTCACCACACCACCCCAGTTTCGACCCAGCCATATGCAAATCAGTCTTGACCCTGTTCCTTGTGGGAACAGTCCAGCCCGAACTACCAAGTCAGGTCCTACCTGGACCGGAAACAAGCATCCTGGGACCGGTTTCAGGGCATCACCCTTCATCAGCCAGGCTAGCTTGTATCCAGTGGTGTAGTGAGCACGGGACCCACGTCTGGGCATACCCTTCCCACTTAGGATGACATATGCAAAAGAAACAATTGATGGATGGAATGCTAGACAATGCACACATTCACCCCCAGTCACAAGGATCTGGGTTTAATCCATTATTCTTTTGCTCACCACACCAGCCCACCCCAGTTTGGACCCAGCCATATGCAAATCAGTCTTGACCCTGTACCTTGTGGGATCAGTCCAGAAGGAACTGCCAAGCCAGGTCCTCCCAGGACCGGAAAGAAACATCCTGGGACCGGTTTCAGGGCATCACCCTTCATCAGCCAGGCTAGCTTGAATCCAGTGATGTAGTGAGCACGGGACCCACGTCTGGGCATACCCTTCCCACTTAGGGTGACATATGCAAAAGAAACAACTGATGGACGGAATGCTGGACAATGCAACAATTCACACCAAGGCACAAGAATCTGGATTTTATCCATCATTCTTTTGCTCACCACACCACCCCAGTTTGGACCCAGCCATATGCAAATCATTCTTTACCCTGTTCCTTGTGGGACCAGTCCAGCCCGAACTGCCAAGCCAGGTCTTCCCTGGACCGGAAACAAGCATCCTGGGACCGGTTTCAGGGCATCACCCTTCATCAGCCAGGCTAGCTTGAATCCAGTGGTGTAGTGAGCACGGGACCCACGTCTGGGCATACCCTTCCCACTTAGGGCGACATATGCAAAAGAAACAATTGATGGACGGAATGCTGGACAATACAAACATTCACCCCCAGTCACAAGGATCTGGATTTAATCCATCATTCTTTTGCTCACAACACTGCCCCAGTTTGGACCCAGCCAGATGCAAATCAGTCTTGATCCTGTTACTTGTGGGAACAGTCCAGTCCGAACTGCCAAGCCAGGTCCTCCTTGGACCGGAAACCAGCATCCTGGGACTGGTTTCAGGGCATCACCCTTCATCAGCCAGACTAGCTTGAATCCAGTGGTGTAGTGAGCCCGGGACCCACGTCTGGGAATACCCTTCCCACTTAGGGCGACATATGCAAAAGAAACAATTGATGGACGGAATGCTGGACAATGCAAACATTCACCCCCAGTCACAAGGATCTGGGTTTAATACATCATTCTTTTGCTCACCACACCACCCCAGTTTGGACCCAGCTAGATGCAAATTAGTCTTGACCCTGTTCCTTGTGGGAACAGTCCAGCCCGAACTGCCAAACCAGATCCTCCCTGGACTTGAAACAAGCATCCTGGGACCGGTTTCAGAGCATCACCGTTCCTCAGCCAGGCTAGCTTGAATCCAGTGGTGTAGTGAGCCCGGTACGAACGTCTGGGCAGACCCTTCCCACTTAGGGCGACATATGCAAAAGAAACAATTGATGGACGGAATGCTGGACAATGCAAACATTCACCCCCAGTCACAAGGATCTAGGTTTAATCCATTATTCTTTTGCTCACCACACCACCCCAGTTTGGACCCAGCCATATACAAATCAGTCTTGACCCTGTTCCATTGGAGAACAGTCCAGCATGAACTGCCAAGCCAGGTCCTCCCTGGAAAGAAAGCAAGCATCCTGGGACCGGTTTCAGGGCATCACCCTTCATCAGCCAGGCTAGCTTGAATCCAGTGGTGTAGTGAGCACAGAACCCACGTCTGGGCATACCCTTCCCACTTAGGGCGATATATGCAAAAGAATAAATTGATGGACGGAATGCTGGACAATGCAAACATTCACCCCCAGTCACAAGGATCTGGATTTAATCCATCATTCTTTTGCTCACAACACTGCCCCAGTTTGGACCCAGCCAGATGCAAATCAGTCTTGATCCTGTTACTTGTGGGAACAGTCCAGTCCGAACTGCCAAGCCAGGTCCTCCTTGGACCGGAAACCAGCATCCTGGGACTGGTTTCAGGGCATCACCCTTCATCAGCCAGACTAGCTTGAATCCAGTGGTGTAGTGAGCCCGGGACCCACGTCTGGGAATACCCTTCCCACTTAGGGCGACATATGCAAAAGAAACAATTGATGGACGGAATGCTGGACAATGCAAACATTCACCCCCAGTCACAAGGATCTGGGTTTAATCCATTTTTCTTTTGCTCACCACACCACCCCAGTTTGGACCCAGCCATATGCAAATCAGTCTTGACCCTGTTCCTTGTGGGAACAGTCCAGCCCGAACTGCCAAGCCAGGTCCTCCCTGGACCGGAAACAAGCATCCTGGGACCGGTTTCAGGGCATCACCCTTCATCAGCCAGGCTAGCTTGAATCCAGTGGTGTAGTGAGCACATGACCCACGTCTGGGCATACCCTTCCCACTTAGGGCGACATATGCAAAAGAAACAATTGATGGACAGAATGCTGGACAATGCAAACATTCACCCCCAGTCACAAGGATCTGGATTTAATCCATCATTCTTTTGCTCACAACACCGCCCCAGTTTGGACCCAGCCAGATGCAAATCAGTCTTGATCCTGTTACTTGTGGGAACAGTCCAGTCCGAACTGCCAAGCCAGGTACTCCTTGGACCGGAAACAAGCATCCTGGGACTGGTTTCAGGGCATCACCCTTCATCAGCCAGACTAGCTTGAATCCAGTGGTGTAGTGAGCCCGGGACCCACGTCTGGGCATACCCTTCCCACTTAGGGCGACATATGCAAAAGAAACAATTGATGGACGGAATGCTGGACAATGCAAACATTCACCCCCAGTCACAAGGATCTGGGTTTAATACATCATTCTTTTGCTCACCACACCACCCCAGTTTGGACCCAGCCAGATGCAAATCAGTCTTGACCCTGTTCCTTGTGGGAACAGTCCAGCCAAAACTGCCAAGCCATGTCCTCCCTGGACCGGAAACAAGCATCCTGGGACCGGTTTCAGGGAATCACCCTTCATCAGCCAGGCTAGCTTAAATCCAGTGGTGTAGTGAGCACAGCACCTACGTCTGGGCATACCCTTCCCACTTAGGGTGACATATGCAAAAGAAACAATTGATGGACAGAATGCTGGAAAATGCAAACATTCACCCCCATTCACAAGGATCTGGGTTTAATCCATCATTCTTTTGCTCACCACACCACCCCAGTTTGGACCCAGAAATATGCAAATCAGTCCTGACCCTGTTCCTTGTGGGAACAGTCCAGCCCGATCTGCCAAGCCAGGTCCTCCCTGGACCGGAAACAAGCATCCTGGGACCGGTTTCAGGGCATCACCCTTCATCAGCCAGGCTAGCTTGAATCCAGTTGTGTAGTGAGCACGGGACCCACGTTAGGGCATACCCTTCCCACTTAGGGCGACATATGCAAAAGAAACAACTGATGGACGGAATGGTGGACAATGCAAACATTCACCCCCAGTCACAAGGATCTGGGTTTTAATCCATCATTCTTTTGCTCACCACACCACCCGAGTTTCAACCCAGCCATATGCAAATCAGTCTTGACCCTGTTCCTTGTGGGAACAGTCCAGCCCGAACTACAAAGTCAGGTCCTACCTGGACCGGAAACAAGCATCCTGGGACCGGTTTCAGGGCATCACCCTTCATCAGCCAGGCTAGCTTGTATCCAGTGGTGTAGTGAGCACGGAACCCACGTCTGGGCATACCCTTCCCACTTAGGATGACATATGCAAAAGAAACAATTGATGGATGGAATGCTAGACAATGCAAACATTCACCCCCAGTCACAAGGATCTGGGTTTAATCCATTATTCTTTTGCTCACCACACCACCCCACCCCAGTTTGGACCCAGCCATATGCAAATCAGTCTTGACCCTGTACCTTGTGGGATCAGTCCAGAAGGAACTGCCAAGCCAGGTGACCGGAAAGAAACATCCTGGGACCGGTTTCAGGGCATCACCCTTCATCAGCCAGGCTAGCTTGAATCCAGTGGTGTAGTGAGCACGGGACCCACGTCTGGGCATACCCTTCCCACTTAGGGCGACATATGCAAAAGAAACAATTGATGGACGGAATGCTGGACAATGCAAACATTCAACCCCAGTCACAATGATCTGGGTTTAATCCATCATTCTTTTGCTCACCACACCACCCCAGTTTGGACCCAGCCAGATGCAAATCAGTCTTGACCCTGTTCCTTGTGGGAACAGTCCAGCCCGAACTGCCAGGCCAGATCCACCCTGGACTGGAAACAAGCATCCTGGGACCGGTTTCAGGACATTAGTCTTCATCAGCCAGGCTAGCTTGAATCCAGTGGTGTAGTGAGCACGGGACCCACGTTAGGGCATACCCTTCCCACTTAGGGCGACATATGCAAAAGAAACAATTGATGGTTGGAATGCTGGACAATGCAAACATTCACACCCAGTCACAAGGATCTGGGTTTAATCCATCATTCTTTTGCTCACCACACAACCCCAGTTTGGACCCAGCCATATATAAATCAGTCTTGACCCTGTTCCTTGTGGCAACAGTCCAGCCCGAACTGCCAAGCCATGTCCTCCTTGGACCGGAAACAAGCATTCTGGGACCGGTTTCAGGGCATCACCCTTCTTCAGCCAGGCTAGCTTGAATCCAGCGGTGTAGTGAGCACGGGACCCACGTCAGGGCATACCCTTCCCACTTAGGGCGAAATATGCAAAAGAAACAATTGATGGACGGAATGCTGGACAGTGCAAACATTCATCCCCAGTCACAAGGATCTGGGTTTAATCCATCATTCTTTTGCTCACCACATAACACCAGTTTGGACCCAGCCATATACAAATCAGTCTTGACCCTGTTCCTTGTGGGAACAGTCCAGCCCGAACTGCCAAGCCAGGTCCTCCTTGGACCGGAAACAAGCATTCTGGGACCGGTTTCAGGGCATCACCCTTCTTCAGCCAGGCTAGCTTGAATCCAGCGGTCTAGTGAGCACGGGAGCCACGTCAGGGCATACCCTTCCCACTTAGGGCGAAATATGCAAAAGAAACAATTGATGGACGGAATGCTGGACAATGCAAACATTCACCCCCAGTCACAAGGATCTGGGTTTAATCCATCATTCTTTTGCTCACCACACCACCCCAGTTTGGACTCGGTCATATGCAAATCAGTCTTGACCCTGTTCCTTGTGGGAACAGTCCAGCCCGAACTGCCAAGCCCGGTCCTCCCTGGACCAGAAACAAGCATCCTGGGAACGGTGTCAGGGCATCAGCCTTCATCAGCCAGGCTAGCTTGAATCCAGTGGTGTAGTGAGCACGGGACCCACGTCTGGGCATACCCTTCCGGGCGACATATGCAAAAGAAAGAATTGATGGACGGAATGCTGGACAGTGCAAACATTCACCCCCAGTCACAAGGATCTGGGTTTAATCCATCATTCTTTTGCTCACCACATAACACCAGTTTGGACCCAGCCATATACAAATCAGTCTTGACCCTGTTCCTTGTGGGAACAGTCCAGACGGAACTGCCAAGCCAGGTCCTCCCTGGACCGGAAACAAGCATCCTGGGACCGTTTTCAGGCCATCACCCTTCATCAGCCAGGCTAGCTTGAATCCAGTGGTGTAGTGAGCACGGGACCCACGTCAGGGCATACCCTTACTACTTTGGGCAAAATATGGAAAAGAAACAATTGATGGACGGAATGCTGGACAATGCAAACATTCACCCCCAGTCACAAGGATCTGGGTTTAATCCATCATTCTTTTGCTCACAACACCACCCCAGTTTGGACCCAGCCATATACAAATCAGTGTTGACCCTGTTCCTTGTGGGAACAGTCCAGCCCGAACTACCAAGCCAGGTCCTCCCTGGACCGGGAACAAGCATCCTCTGACCGGTTTCAGGGCATCACCATTCCTCAGCCAGGCTAGCTTGAATCCAGTGGTGGCGTGAGCACTGCACCCACGTCTGGGCATACCCTTCCCACTTAGGGAGACATATGCAAAAGAAACAATTGATGGACGGAATGCTGGAAAATGCAAACATTCACCCCCAGTCACAAGGATCTGGGTATAATCCATCATTCTTTTTCTCACCACATCTCCCCAGTTTGGACCCAGCCATATGCAAATCAGTCTTGACACTGTTCCTTGTGGGAACAGTCCATCCCGAACTGCCAAGCCATGTCCTCCCTGGACCGGAAACAAGCATCCTGGGACCAGTTTCAGGGCATCACCCTTCATCAGCCAGGCTAGCTTGAATCCAGTGGTGTAGTGAGCACGGGACCCACGTCTGGGCATACCCTTCCCACTTAGGGTGACATATACAAAAGAAACAATTGATCGACGGAATGCTGGACAATGCAAACATTCACCCCCAGTCACAAGGATCTGGGTTTAATCCATCATTCTTTTGCTCACCACACCACCCCAGTTTGGACCCAGCCATATGCAAATCAGTCTTGACCATGTTCCTTGTGGGAACAGTCCAGCCCGAACTGGCAAGCCAGGTCCTCCCTGGACCGGAAACAAGCATTCTGGGACCGTTTTCAGGGCATCACCCTTCATCAGCCAGGCTAGCTTGAATCCAGTGGTGTAGTGAGCACGGGACCCACGTCTGGGCATACCCTTCCCACTTAGGGCGACTTATGCAAAAGAAACAATTGATGGACGGAATGCTAGACAATGCAAACATTCCCCCCCAGTCACAATGATCTGTGTTTAATCCATCATTCTTTTGCTCACAACACCACCCCAGTTTGGACCCAGCCAGATGCAAATCAGTCTTGACCCTGATCCTTGTGGGAACAGTCCAGCCCGTACTGCAAAGCCAGGTCCTCCCTGGACTGGTAACAAGCATCCTGGGACCAGTTTCAGGGCATCACCCTTCATCAGCCAGGCTAGCTTGAATCCAGTGGTGTAGTGAGCACGGGACCCACGTCTGGGCATACCCTTCCCACTTAGGGCAATATATGCAAAAGAATAAATTGATGGACGGAATGCTGGACAATGCAAACATTCACCCCCAGTCACAAGGATCTGGATTTAATCCATCATTCTTTTGCTCACAACACTGCCCCAGTTTGGACCCAGCCAGATGCAAATCAGTCTTGATCCTGTTACTTGTGGGAACAGTCCAGTCCGAACTGCCAAGCCAGGTCCTCCTTGGACCGGAAACCAGCATCCTGGGACTGGTTTCAGGGCATCACCCTTCATCAGCCAGACTAGCTTGAATCCAGTGGTGTAGTGAGCCCGGGACCCATGTCTGGGAATACCCTTCCCACTTAGGGCGACATATGCAAAAGAAACAATTGATGGACGGAATGCTGGACAATGCAAACATTCACCCCCAGTCACAAGGATCTGGGTTTAATACATCATTCTTTTGCTCACCACACCACCCCAGTTTGGACCCAGCTAGATGCAAATCAGTCTTGACCCTGTTCCTTGTGGGAACAGTCCAGCCCGAACTGCCAAACCAGATCCTCCCTGGACCTGAAACAAGCATCCTGGGACAGGTTTCAGGGCATCACCGTTCCTCAGCCAGACTAGCTTGAATCCAGTGGTGTAGTGAGCCCGGTACGAACGTCTGGGCAGACCCTTCCCACTTAGGGCGACATATGCAAAAGAAACAATTGATGGACGGAATGCTGGACAATACAAACATTCACCCCCAGTCACAAGGATCTGGGTTTAATCCATTATTCTTTTGCTCACCACACCACCCCAGTTTGGACCCAGCCATATGCAAATCAGTCTTGACCCTGTACCTTGTGGGAACAGTCCAGCCCGAACTGCCAACCAGGTCCTCCCTGGACCGGAAACAAGCATTCTGGGACCGTTTTCAGGGCATCACCCTTCATCAGCCAGGCTAGCTTGAATCCAGTGGTGTAGTGAGCACGGGACCCACGTCTGGGCATACCCTTCCCACTTAGGGCGACTTATGCAAAAAAAACAATTGATGGACGGAATGCTAGACAATGCAAACATTCCCCCCAGTCACAATGATCTGTGTTTAATCCATCATTCTTTTGCTCACAACACCAGCCCAGTTTGGACCCAGCCAGATGCAAATCAGTCTTGACCCTGATCCTTGTGGGAACAGTCCAGCCCGTACTGCAAAGCCAGGTCCTCCCTGGACTGGCAACAAGCATCCTGGGACCAGTTTCAGGGCATCACCCTTCATCAGCCAGGCTAGCTTGAATCCAGTGGTGTAGTGAGCACGGGACCCACGTCTGAGCATACCCTTCCCACTTAGGGCGACATATGCAAAAGAATAAATTGATGGACGGAATGCTGGACAATGCAAACATTCACCCCCAGTCACAAGGATCTGGGTTTAATCCATCATTCTTTTGCTCACCACACCACCCCAGTTTGGACCCAGCCATATGCAAATCAGTCTTGACCATGTTCCTTGTGGGAACAGTACAGCCCGAACTGGCAAGCCAGGTCCTCCCTGGACCGGAAACAAGCATTCTGGGACCGTTTTCAGGGCATCACCCTTCATCAGCCAGGCTAGCTTGAATCCAGTGGTGTAGTGAGCACGGGACCCACGTCTGGGCATACCCTTCCCACTTAGGGCGACTTATGCAAAAAAACAATTGATGGACGGAATGCTAGACAATGCAAACATCCCCCCAGTCACAATGATCTGTGTTTAATCCATCATTCTTTTGCTCACAACACCAGCCCAGTTTGGACCCAGCCAGATGCAAATCAGTCTTGACCCTGATCCTTGTGGGAACAGTCCAGCCCGTACTGCAAAGCCAGGTCCTCCCTGGACTGGCAACAAGCATCCTGTGACCAGTTTCAGGGCATCACCCTTCATCAGCCAGGCTAGCTTGAATCCAGTGGTGTAGTGAGCACGGGACGCACGTCTGGGCATACCCTTCCCACTTAGGGCGACATATGCAAAAGAATAAATTGATGGACGGAATGCTGGACAATGCAAACATTCACCCCCAGTCACAAGGATCTGGGTTTAATCCATCATTCTTTTGCTCACCACACAACCCCAGTTTGGACCCAGTATTATACAAATCAGTCTTGACCCTGTTCCTTGTGGGAACAGTCCAGCCCGAACTGCCAAGCCAGGTCCTCCCTGGACCGGAAACAAGCATCCTGGGACAGGTTTCAGGGCATCAGCCTTCATCAGCGAGGCTGAGTAGAATCCAGTGGTGTAGTGAGCACTTGACCCACGTTTGGACATACCCTTCCCACTTAGGGTGACATATGCAAAAGAAAAAATTGATGAACGGAATGCTAGACAATGCAAACATTCCCCCCAGTCACAAGGATCTGGATTTAATCCATCATTCTTTTGCTCACAACACCGCCCCAGTTTGGACCCAGCCAGATGCAAATCAGTCTTGACCCTGTTCCTTGTGGGAACAGTCCAGCCCGAACTGCCTAGCCCGGTCCTCCCTGGACCGGAAACAAGCATCCTGGGACCGGTTTCAGGGCATCAGCCTTCATCAGCGAGGCTGAGTAGAATCCAGTGGTGTAGTGAGCACATGATCCACGTCTGGGCATACCCTTCCCACTTAGGGCGACATATGCAAAAGAATAAATTGATGGACGGAATGCTGGACAGTGCAAACATTCACCCCCAGTCACAAGGATCTGGGTTTAATCCATCATTCTTTTGCTCACCACATAACACCAGTTTGGACCCAGCCATATACAAATCAGTCTTGACCCTGTTCCTTGTGGGAACAGTCCAGACGGAACTGCCAAGCCAGGTCCTCCCTGGACCGGAAACAAGCATCCTGGGACCGTTTTCAGGCCATCACCCTTCATCAGCCAGGCTAGCTTGAATCCAGTGGTGTAGTGAGCACGGGACCCACGTCAGGGCATACCCTTACCACTTTGGGAAAAATATGGAAAAGAAACAATTGATGGACGGAATGCTGGACAATGCAAACATTCACCCCCAGTCACAAGGATCTGGGTTTAATCCATCATTCTTTTGCTCACCACACCACCCCAGTTTGGACCCAGAAATATGCAAATCAGTCTTGACCCTGTTCCTTGTGGGAACAGTCCAGCCCGAACTGCCAAGCCAGGTCCTCCCTGGACCGGAAACAAGCATCCTGGGACCGGTTTCAGGGCATCACCCTTCATCAGCCAGGCTAGCTTGAATCCAGTGGTGTAGTGAGCACGGGACCCACGTCTGGGCATACCCTTCCCACTTAGGGCGACTTATGCAAAAGAAACAATTGATGGACGGAATGCTGGACAATGCAAACATTCACCCCCAGTCACAAGGATCTGGGTTTAATCCATCATTCTTTTGCTCACAACACCGCCCCAGTTTGGACCCAGCCAGATGCAAATCAGTCTTGATCCTGTTACTTGTGGGAACAGTCCAGTCCGAACTGCCAAGCCAGGTTCTCCTTGGACCGGAAACAAGCATCCTGGGACTGGTTTCAGGGCATCACCCTTCATCAGCCAGACTAGCTTGAATCCAGTGGTGTAGTGAGCCTGGGACCCACGTCTGGGCATACCCTTCCCACTTAGGGCGACATATGCAAAAGAAACAATTGATGGACGGAATGCTGGACAATGCAAACATTCACCCCCAGTCACAAGGATCTGGGTTTAATACATCATTCTTTTGCTCACCACACCACCCCAGTTTGGACCCAGCCAGATGCAAATCAGTCTTGACCCTGTTCCTTGTGGGAACAGTCCAGCCAAAACTGCCAAGCCATGTCCTCCCTGGACCGGAAACAAGCATCCTGGGACCGGTTTCAGGGAATCACCCTTCATCAGCCAGGCTAGCTTAAATCCAGTGGTGTAGTAGCACAGCACCTACGTCTGGGCATTCCCTTCCCATTTAGGGCGACATATGCAAAAGAAACAACCGATGGACGGAATGGTGGACAATGCAAACATTCACCCCCAGTCACAAGGATCTGGGTTTTAATTCATCATTCTTTTGCTCACCACACCACCCCAGGTTCGACCCAGCCATATGCAAATCAGCCTTGACCCTGTTCCTTGTGGGAACAGTCCAGCCCGAACTACCAAGTCAGGTCCTACCTGGACCGGAAACAAGCATCCTGGGACCGGTTTCAGGGCATCACCCTTCATCAGCCAGGCTAGCTTGTATCCAGTGGTGTAGTGAGCACGGGACCCACGTCTGGGCATACCCTTCCAACTTAGGATGACATATGCAAAAGAAACAATTGATGGATGGAATGCTAGACAATGCAAACATTCACCCCCAGTCACAAGTATCTGGGTTTAATCCATTATTCTTTTGCTCACCACACCACCCCACGCCAGTTTGGACCCAGCCATATGCAAATCAGTCTTGACCCTGTACCTTGTGGGATCAGTCCAGAAGGAACTGCCAAGCCAGGTCCTCCCGTGACCGGAAAGAAACATCCTGGGACCGGTTTCAGGGCATCACCCTTCATCAGCCAGGCTAGCTTGAATCCAGTGGTGTAGTGAGCACGGGACCCACGTCTGGGCATACCCTTCCCACTTAGGGCGACATATGCAAAAGAAACAATTGATGGACGGAATGCTGGACAATGCAAACATTCAACCCCAGTCACAAGGATCTGGGTTTAATCCATCATTCTTTTGCTCACCACACCTCCCCAGTTTGGACCCAGCCAGATGCAAATCAGTCTTGACCCTGTTCCTTGTGGGAACAGTCCAGCCCGAACTGCCAGGCCAGATCCACCCTGGACCGGAAACAAGCATCCTGGGACCGGTTTCAGGACATTAGTCTTCATCAGCCAGGCTAGCTTGAATCCAGTGGTGTAGTGAGCACGGGACCCACGTCTGGGCATACCCTTCCCACTTAGGGCGACATATGCAAAAGAAACAATTGATGGTTGGAATGCTGGACAATGCAAACATTCACACCCAGTCACAAGGATCTGGGTTTAATTCATCATTCTTTTGCTCACCACACAACCCCAGTTTGGACCCAGCCATATACAAATCAGTCTTGACCCTGTTCCTTGTGGCAACAGTCCAGCCCGAACTGCCAAGCCAGGTCCTCCTTGGACCGGAAACAAGCATTCTGGGACCGGTTTCAGGGCATCACCCTTCTTCAGCCAGGCTAGCTTGAATCCAGCGGTGTAGTGAGCACTGCACCCACGTCTGGGCATACCCTTCCCACTTAGGGAGACATATGCAAAAGAAACAATTGATGGACGGAATGCTGGAAAATGCAAACATTCACCCCCAGTCACAAGGATCTGGGTTTAATCCATCATTCTTTTTCTCACCACACCACCCCAGTTTGGACCCAGCCATATGCAAATCAGTCTTGACCCTGTTCCTTGTGGGAACAGTCCATCCCGAACTGCCAAGCCATGTCCTCCCTGGACCGGAAACAAGCATCCTGGGACCAGTTTCTGGGCATCACCCTTCATCAGCCAGGCTAGCTTAAATCCAGTGGTGTAGTGAACACGGCACCCACGTCTGGGCATACCCTTCCCACTTAGGATGACATATGCAAAAGAAACAATTGATGGACGGAATGCTAGACATTCCCCCAGTCACAATGATCTGTGTTTAATCCATCATTCTTTTGCTCACAACACCAGCCCAGTTTGGACCCAGCCAGATGCAAATCAGTCTTGACCCTGATCCGTGTGGGAACAGTCCAGCCAGTACTGCAAAGCCAGGTCCTCCCTGGACTGGCAACAAGCATCCTGGGACCGGTTTCAGGGCATCACCCTTCATCAGCCAGGCTAGCTTGAATCCAGTGGTGTAGTGAGCACGGGACCCACGTCTGGGCATACCCTTCCCACTTAGGGCGACATATGCAAAAGAATAAATTGATGGACGGAATGCTGGACAATGCAAACATTCACCCCCAGTCACAAGGATCTGGGTTTAATCCATCATTCTTTTGCTCACCACACAACCCCAGTTTGGACCCAGTATTATACAAATCAGTCTTGACCCTGTTCCTTGTGGGAGCAGTCCAGCCCGAACTGCCAAGCCAGGTCATCCCTGGACCGGAAACAAGCATCCTGGGACCGGTTTCAGGGCATCAGCCTTCATCAGCGAGGCTGAGTAGAATCCAGTGGTGTAGTGAGCACATGACCCACGTTTGGATATACCCTTCCCACTTAGGGTGACATATGCAAAAGAAAAAATTGATGAACGGAATGCTGGACAATGCAAACATTCACCCCCAGTCACAAGGATCTGGATTTAATCCATCATTCTTTTGCTCACAACACCGCCCCAGTTTGGACCCAGCCAGATGCAAATCAGTCTTGATCCTGTTACTTGTGGGAACAGTCCAGTCCGAACTGCCAAGCCAGGTCCTCCTTGGACCGGAAACAAGCATCCTGGGACTGGTTTCAGGGCATTACCCTTCATCAGCCAGACTAGCTTGAATCCAGTGGTGTAGTGAGCCCGGGACCCACGTCTGGGCATACCCTTCCCACTTAGGGTGACATATGCAAAAGAAACAATTGATGGACAGAATTCTGGAAAATGCAAACATTCACCCCCAGTCACAAGGATCTGTGTTTAATCCATCATTCTTTTGCTCACCACACCACCCCAGTTTGGAACCAGAAATATGCAAATCAGTCTTGACCCTGTTCCTTGTGGGAACAGTCCAGCCCGACCTGCCAAGCCAGGTCCTCCCTGGAACGGAAACAAGCATCCTGGGACCAGTTTCAGGGCATCACCCTTCATCAGCCAGGCTAGCTTGAATCCAGTTGTGTAGTGAGCACGGGACCCACATAAGGGCATACCCTTCCCACTTAGGGCGACATATGCAAAAGAAACAACTGATGGACGGAATGGTGGACAATGCAAACATTCACCCCCAGTCACAAGGATCTGGGTTTTAATCCATCATTCTTTTGCTCACCACACCACCCCAGTTTCGACCCAGCCATATGCAAATCAGTCTTGACCCTGTTCCTTGTGGGAACAGTCCAGCCCGAACTACCAAGTCAGGTCCTACCTGGACCGGAAACAAGCATCCTGGGACCGGTTTCAGGGCATCACCCTTCATCAGCCAGGCTAGCTTGTATCCAGTGGTGTAGTGAGCACGGGACCCACGTCTGGGCATACCCTTCCCACTTAGGATGACATATGCAAAAGAAACAATTGATGGATGGAATGCTAGACAATGCAAACATTCACCCCCAGTCACAAGGATCTGGGTTTAATCCATTATTCTTTTGCTCACCACACCAGCCCACCCCAGTTTGGACCCAGCCATATGCAAATCAGTCTTGACCCTGTACCTTGTGGGATCAGTCCAGAAGGAACTGCCAAGCCAGGTCCTCCCAGGACCGGAAAGAAGCATCCTGGGACCGGTTTCAGGGCATCACCCTTCATCAGCCAGGCTAGCTTGAATCCAGTGATGTAGTGAGCACGGGACCCACGTCTGGGCATACCCTTCCCACTTAGGGTGACATATGCAAAAGAAACAACTGATTGACGGAATGCTGGACAATGCAACAATTCACACCAAGGCACAAGAATCTGGATTTTATCCATCATTCTTTTGCTCACCACACCACCCCAGTTTGGACCCAGCCATATGCAAATCATTCTTTACCCTGTTCCTTGTGGGACCAGTCCAGCCCGAACTGCCAAGCCAGGTCTTCCCTGGACCGGAAACAAGCATCGTGGGACCGGTTTCAGGGCATCACCCTTCATCAGCCAGGCTAGCTTGAATCCAGTGGTGTAGTGAAGCCATGACCCACGTCTGGGCATACCCTTCCCACTTAGGGCGACATATGCAAAAGAAACAATTGATGGACGGAATGCTGGACAATACAAACATTCACCCCCAGTCACAAGGATCTGGATTTAATCCATCATTCTTTTGCTCACAACACTGCCCCAGTTTGGACCCAGCCAGATGCAAATCAGTCTTGATCCTGTTACTTGTGGGAACAGTCCAGTCCGAACTGCCAAGCCAGGTCCTCCTTGGACCGGAAACCAGCATCCTGGGACTGGTTTCAGGGCATCACCCTTCATCAGCCAGACTAGCTTGAATCCAGTGGTGTAGTGAGCCCGGGACCCACGTCTGGGAATACCCTTCCCACTTAGGGCGACATATGCAAAAGAAACAATTGATGGACGGAATGCTGGACAATGCAAACATTCACCCCCAGTCACAAGGATCTGGGTTTAATACATCATTCTTTTGCTCACCACACCACCCCAGTTTGGACCCAGCTAGATGCAAATTAGTCTTGACCCTGTTCCTTGTGGGAACAGTCCAGCCCGAACTGCCAAACCAGATCCTCCCTGGACTTGAAACAAGCATCCTGGGACCGGTTTCAGGGCATCACCGTTCCTCAGCCAGGCTAGCTTGAATCCAGTGGTGTAGTGAGCCTGGTACGAACGTCTGGGCAGACCCTTCCCACTTAGGGCGACATATGCAAAAGAAACAATTGATGGACGGAATGCTGGACAATGCAAACATTCACCCCCAGTCACAAGGATCTGGGTTTAATCCATTATTCTTTTGCTCACCACACCACCCCAGTTTGGACCCAGCCACATACAAATCAGTCTTGACCCTGTTCCATTGGAGAACAGTCCAGCATGAACTGCCAAGCCAGGTCCTCCCTGGAAAGAAAGCAAGCATCCTGGGACCGGTTTCAGGGCATCACCCTTCATCAGCCAGGCTAGCTTGAATCCAGTGGTGTAGTGAGCACGGGACACACGTCTGGGCATACCCTTCCCACTTAGGGCGATATATGCAAAAGAATAAATTGATGGACGGAATGCTGGACAATGCAAACATTCACCCCCAGTCACAAGGATCTGGATTTAATCCATCATTCTTTTGCTCACAACACTGCCCCAGTTTGGACCCAGCCAGATGCAAATCAGTCTTGATCCTGTTACTTGTGGGAACAGTCCAGTCCGAACTGCCAAGCCAGGTCCTCCTTGGACCGGAAACCAGCATCCTGGGACTGGTTTCAGGGCATCACCCTTCATCAGCCAGACTAGCTTGAATCCAGTGGTGTAGTGAGCCCGGGACCCACGTCTGGGAATACCCTTCCCACTTAGGGCGACATATGCAAAAGAAACAATTGATGGACGGAATGCTGGACAATGCAAACATTCACCCCCAGTCACAAGGATCTGGGTTTAATCCATTATTCTTTTGCTCACCACACCACCCCAGTTTGGACCCAGCCATATGCAAATCAGTCTTGACCCTGTTCCTTGTGGGAACAGTCCAGCCCGAAATGCCAAGCCAGGTCCTCCCTGGACCGGAAACAAGCATCCTGGGACCGGTTTCAGGGCATCACCCTTCATCAGCCAGGCTAGCTTGAATCCAGTGGTGTAGTGAAGCCATGACCCACGTCTGGGCATACCCTTCCCACTTAGGGCGACATATGCAAAAGAAACAATTGATGGACGGAATGCTGGACAATGCAAACATTCACCCCCAGTCACAAGGATCTGGATTTAATCCATCATTCTTTTGCTCACGACACCGCCCCAGTTTGGACCCAGCCAGATGCAAATCAGTCTTGATCCTGTTACTTGTGGGAACAGTCCAGTCCGAACTGCCAAGCCAGGTCCTCCTTGGACCGGAAACAAGCATCCTGGTTCTGGTTTCAGGGCATCACCCTTCATCAGCCAGACTAGCTTGAATCCAGTGGTGTAGTGAGCCCGGGACCCACGTCTGGGCATACCCTTCCCACTTAGGGCGACATATGCAAAAGAAACAATTGATGGACGGAATGCTGGACAATGCAAACATTCACCCCAGTCACAAGGATCTGGGTTTAATACATCATTCTTTTGCTCACCACACCACCCCAGTTTGGACCCAGCCAGATGCAAATCAGTCTTGACACTGTTCCTTGTGGGAACAGTCCAGCCAAAACTGCCAAGCCATGTCCTCCCTGGACCGGAAACAAGCATCCTGGGACCGGTTTCAGGAAATCACCCTTCATCAGCCAGGCTAGCTTAAATCCAGTGGTGTAGTGAGCACAGCACCTACGTCTCGGCATACCCTTCCCACTTAGGGTGACATATGCAAAAGAAACAATTGATGGACAGAATGCTGGAAAATGCAAACATTCACCCCCATTCACAAGGATATGGGTTTAATCCATCATTCTTTTGCTCACCACACCACCCCAGTTTGGACCCAGAAATATGCAAATCAGTCCTGACCCTGTTCCTTGTGGGAACAGTCCAGCCCGATCTGCCAAGCCAGGTCCTCCCTGGACCGGAAACAAGCATCCTGGGACCGGTTTCAGGGCATCACCCTTCATCAGCCTGGCTAGCTTGAATCCAGTTGTGTAGTGAGCACGGGACCCACGTTAGGGCATACCCTTCCCACTTAGGGCGACATATGCAAAAGAAACAACTGATGGACGGAATGGTGGACAATGCAAACATTCACCCCCAGTCACAAGGATCTGGGTTTTAATACATCATTCTTTTGCTCACCACACCACCCGAGTTTCAACCCAGCCATATGCAAATCAGTCTTGACCCTGTTCCTTGTGGGAACAGTCCAGCCCGAACTACCAAGTCAGGTCCTACCTGGACCGGAAACAAGCATCCTGGGACCGGTTTCAGGGCATCACCCTTCATCAGCCAGGCTAGCTTGTATCCAGTGGTGTAGTGAGCACGGGACCCACGTCTGGGCATACCCTTCCCACTTAGGATGACATATGCAAAAGAATCAATTGATGGATGGAATGCTAGACAATGCAAACATTCACCCCCAGTCACAAGGATCTGGGTTTAATCCATTATTCTTTTGCTCACCACACCACCCCACCCCAGTTTGGACCCATCCATATGCAAATCAGTCTTGACCCTGTACCTTGTGGGATCAGTCCAGAAGGAACTGCCAAGCCAGGTGACCGGAAAGAAACATCCTGGGACCGGTTTCAGGGCATCACCCTTCATCAGCCAGGCTAGCTTGAATCCAGTGGTGTAGTGAGCACGGGACCCACATCTGGGCATACCCTTCCCACTTAGGGCGACATATGCAAAAGAAACAATTGATGGTTGGAATGCTGGACAATGCAAACATTCACACCCAGTCACAAGGATCTGGGTTTAATCCATCATTCTTTTGCTCACCACACAACCCCAGTTTGGACCCAGCCATATACAAATCAGTCTTGACCCTGTTCCTTGTGGCAACAGTCCAGCCCGAACTGCCAAGCCATGTCCTCCTTGGACCGGAAACAAGCATTCTGGGACCGGTTTCAGGGCATCACCCTTCTTCAGCCAGGCTAACTTTAATCCAGTGGTGTAGTGAGCACGGGACCCACGTCAGGGCATACCCTTCCCACTTAGGGCGAAATATGCAAAAGAAACAATTGATGGACGGAATGCTGGACAGTGCAAACATTCACCCCCAGTCACAAGGATCTGCGTTTAATCCATCATTCTTTTGCTCACCACATAACACCAGTTTGGACCCAGCCATATACAAATCAGTCTTGACCCTGTTCCTTGTGGGAACAGTCCAGCCCGAACTGCCAAGCCAGGTCCTCCTTGGACCGGAAACAAGCATTCTGGGACCGGTTTCAGGGCATCACCCTTCTTCAGCCAGGCTAGCTTGAATCCAGCGGTGTAGTGAGCACGGGACCCACGTCAGGGCATACCCTTCCCACTTAGGGCGAAATATGCAAAAGAAACAATTGATGGACGGAATGCTGGACAATGCAAACATTCACCCCCAGTCACAAGGATCTGGGTTTAATCCATCATTCTTTTGCTCACCACACCACCCCAGTTTGGACTCGGTCATATGCAAATCAGTCTTGACCCTGTTCCTTGTGGGAACAGTCCAGCCCGAACTGCCAAGCCCGGTCCTCCCTGGACCGGAAACAAGCATCCTGGGACCGGTTTCAGGGCGTCACCCTTCATCAGCCAGGCTAGCTTGAATCCAGTGGTGTAGTGAAGCCATGACCCACGTCTGGGCATACCCTTCCCACTTAGGGCGACATATGCAAAAGAAACAATTGATGGACGGAATGCTGGACAATGCAAACATTCACCCCCAGTCACAAGGATCTGGATTTAATCCATCATTCTTTTGCTCACAACACCGCCCCAGTTTGGACCCAGCCAGATGCAAATCAGTCTTGATCCTGTTACTTGTGGGAACAGTCCAGTCCGAACTGCCAAGCCAGGTCCTCCTTGGACCGGAAACAAGCATCCTGGTTCTGGTTTCAGGGCATCACCCTTCATCAGCCAGACTAGCTTGAATCCAGTGGTGTAGTGAGCCCGGGACCCACGTCTGGGCATACCCTTCCCACTTAGGGCGACATATGCAAAAGAAACAATTGATGGACGGAATGCTGGACAATGCAAACATTCACCCCAGTCACAAGGATCTGGGTTTAATACATCATTCTTTTGCTCACCACACCACCCCAGTTTGGACCCAGCCAGATGCAAATCAGTCTTGACACTGTTCCTTGTGGGAACAGTCCAGCCAAAACTGCCAAGCCATGTCCTCCCTGGACCGGAAACAAGCATCCTGGGACCGGTTTCAGGGAATCACCCTTCATCAGCCAGGCTAGCTTAAATCCAGTGGTGTAGTGAGCACAGCACCTACGTCTCGGCATACCCTTCCCACTTAGGGTGACATATGCAAAAGAAACAATTGATGGACAGAATGCTGGAAAATGCAAACATTCACCCCCATTCACAAGGATATGGGTTTAATCCATCATTCTTTTGCTCACCACACCACCCCAGTTTGGACCCAGAAATATGCAAATCAGTCCTGACCCTGTTCCTTGTGGGAACAGTCCAGCCCGATCTGCCAAGCCAGGTCCTCCCTGGACCGGAAACAAGCATCCTGGGACCGGTTTCAGGGCATCACCCTTCATCAGCCTGGCTAGCTTGAATCCAGTTGTGTAGTGAGCACGGGACCCACGTTAGGGCATACCCTTCCCACTTAGGGCGACATATGCAAAAGAAACAACTGATGGACGGAATGGTGGACAATGCAAACATTCACCCCCAGTCACAAGGATCTGGGTTTTAATACATCATTCTTTTGCTCACCACACCACCCGAGTTTCAGACCCAGCCATATGCAAATCAGTCTTGACCCTGTTCCTTGTGGGAACAGTCCAGCCCGAACTACCAAGTCAGGTCCTACCTGGACCGGAAACAAGCATCCTGGGACCGGTTTCAGGGCATCACCCTTCATCAGCCAGGCTAGCTTGTATCCAGTGGTGTAGTGAGCACAGGACCCACGTCTGGGCATACCCTTCCCACTTAGGATGACATATGCAAAAGAAACAATTGATGGATGGAATGCTAGACAATGCAAACATTCACCCCCAGTCACAAGGATCTGGGTTTAATCCATTATTCTTTTGCTCACCACACCACCCCACCCCAGTTTGGACCCATCCATATGCAAATCAGTCTTGACCCTGTACCTTGTGGGATCAGTCCAGAAGGAACTGCCAAGCCAGGTGACCTGGAAAGAAACATCCTGGGACCGGTTTCAGGGCATCACCCTTCATCAGCCAGGCTAGCTTGAATCCAGTGGTGTAGTGAGCACGGGACCCACATCTGGGCATACCCTTCCCACTTAGGGCGACATATGCAAAAGAAACAATTGATGGTTGGAATGCTGGACAATGCAAACATTCACACCCAGTCACAAGGATCTGGGTTTAATCCATCATTCTTTTGCTCACCACACAACCCCAGTTTGGACCCAGCCATATACAAATCAGTCTTGACCCTGTTCCTTGTGGCAACAGTCCAGCCCAAACTGCCAAGCCATGTCCTCCTTGGACCGGAAACAAGCATTCTGGGACCGGTTTCAGGGCATCACCCTTCTTCAGCCAGGCTAGCTTTAATCCAGCGGTGTAGTGAGCACGGGACCCACGTCAGGGCATACCCTTCCCACTTAGGGCGAAATATGCAAAAGAAACAATTGATGGACGGAATGCTGGACAGTGCAAACATTCACCCCCAGTCACAAGGATCTGCGTTTAATCCATCATTCTTTTGCTCACCACATAACACCAGTTTGGACCCAGCCATATACAAATCAGTCTTGACCCTGTTCCTTGTGGGAACAGTCCAGCCCGAACTGCCAAGCCAGGTCCTCCTTGGACCGGAAACAAGCATTCTGGGACCGGTTTCAGGGCATCACCCTTCTTCAGCCAGGCTAGCTTGAATCCAGCGGTGTAGTGAGCACGGGACCCACGTCAGGGCATACCCTTCCCACTTAGGGCGAAATATGCAAAAGAAACAATTGATGGACGGAATGCTGGACAATGCAAACATTCACCCCCAGTCACAAGGATCTGGGTTTAATCCATCATTCTTTTGCTCACCACACCACCCCAGTTTGGACTCGGTCATATGCAAATCAGTCTTGACCCTGTTCCTTGTGGGAACAGTCCAGCCCGAACTGCCAAGCCCGGTCCTCCCTGGACCGGAAACAAGCATCCTGGGACCGGTGTCAGGGCATCAGCCTTCATCAGCCAGGCTAGCTTGAATCCAGTGGTGTAGTGAGCACGGGACCCACGTCTGGGCATACCCTTCCGGGGCGACATATGCAAAAGAAAGAATTGATGGACGGAATGCTGGACAGTGCAAACATTCACCCCCAGTCACAAGGATCTGGGTTTAATCCATCATTCTTTTGCTCACCACATAACACCAGTTTGGACCCAGCCATATACAAATCAGTCTTGACCCTGTTCCTTGTGGGAACAGTCCAGACGGAACTGCCAAGCCAGGTCCTCCCTGGACCGGAAACAAGCATCCTGGGACCGTTTTCAGGCCATCACACTTCATCAGCCAGGCTAGCTTGAATCCAGTGGTGTAGTGAGCACGGGACCCACGTCAGGGCATACCCTTACTACTTTGGGCAAAATATGGAAAAGAACCAATTGATGGACGGAATGCTGGACAATGCAAACATTCACCCCCAGTCACAAGGATCTGGGTTTAATCCATCATTCTTTTGCTCACAACACCACCCCAGTTTGGACCCAGCCATATACAAATCAGTGTTGACCCTGTTCCTTGTGGGAACAGTCCAGCCCGAACTACCAAGCCAGGTCCTCCCTGGACCGGGAACAAGCATCCTCTGACCGGTTTCAGGGCATCACCATTCCTCAGCCAGGCTAGCTTGAATCCAGTGGTGGCGTGAGCACTGGACCCACGTCTGGGCATACCCTTCCCACTTAGGGAGACATATGCAAAAGAAACAATTGATGGACGGAATGCTGGAAAATGCAAACATTCACCCCCAGTCACAAGGATCTGGGTTTAATTCATCATTCTTTTGCTCACCACACCACCCCAGTTTGGACGCAGCCATATGCAAATCAGTCTTGACCCTGTTCCTTGTGGGAACAGTCCATCCCGAACTGCCAAGCCATGTCCTCCCTGGACCGGAAACAAGCATCCTGGGACCAGTTTCTGGGCATCACCCTTCATCAGCCAGGCTAGCTTAAATCCAGTGGTGTAGTGAACACGGCACCCACGTCTGGGCATACCCTTCCCACTTAGGGTGACATATGCAAAAGAAACAATTGATGGACGGAATGCTGGAAAATGCAAACAATCACCCCCAGTCACAAGGACCTGGGTTTAATCCATCATTCTTTTGCTCACCACACCACCCCAGTTTGGACCCAGCCATATGCAAATCAGTCTTGACCCTGTTCCTTGTGGGAACAGTCCAGCCCGAACTGCCAAGCCAGGTCCTACCTGGACCGGAAACAAGCATCCTGGGACCGGTTACAGGGCATCACCCTTCATCAGCCAGGCTAGCTTGAATCCAGTGGTGTAGTGAGCATGGGACCCACGTCTGGGCATACCCTTCCCACTTAGGGCGACTTATGCAAAAGAAACAATTGATGGACGGAATGCTAGACATTCCCCCAGTCACAATGATCTGTGTTTAATCCATCATTCTTTTGCTCACAACACCAGCCCAGTTTGGACCCAGCCAGATGCAAATCAGTCTTGACCCTGATCCTTGTGGGAACAGTCCAGCCCGTACTGCAAAGCCAGGTCCTCCCTGGACTGGCAACAAGCATCCTGGGACCAGTTTCAGGGAATCACCCTTCATCAGCCAGGCTAGCTTGAATCCAGTGATGTAGTGTGCACGGGACCCACGTCTGGGCATACCCTTCCCACTTAGGGCGACATATGCAAAAGAATAAATTGATGGACGGAAAGCTGGACAATGCAAACATTCACCCCCAGTCACAAGGATCTGGGTTTAATCCATCATTCTTTTGCTCACCACACAACCCCAGTTTGGACCCAGTATTATACAAATCAGTCTTGACCCTGTTCCTTTTGGGAACAGTCCAGCCCGAACTGCCAAGCAAGGTCCTCCCTGGACCGGAAACAAGCATCCTGGGACCGGTTTCAGGGCATCAGCCTTCATCAGCGAGGCTGAGTATAATCCAGTGGTGTAGTGAGCACATGACCCACGTTTGGATATACCCTTCCCACTTAGGGTGACATATGCAAAAGAAAAAATTGATGAACGGAATGCTGGACAATGCAAACATTCACCCCCAGTCACAAGGATCTGGATTTAATCCATCATTCTTTTGCTCACAACACCGCCCCAGTTTGGACCCAGCCAGATGCAAATCAGTCTTGATCCTGTTACTTGTGGGAACAGTCCAGTCCGAACTGCCAAGCCAGGTCCTCCTTGGACCGGAAACAAGCATCCTGGGACTGGTTTCAGGGCATTACCCTTCATCAGCCAGACTAGCTTGAATCCAGTGGTGTAGTGAGCCCGGGACCCACGTCTGGGCATACCCTTCCCACTTAGGGTGACATATGCAAAAGAAACAATTGATGGACAGAATGCTGGAAAATGCAAACATTCACCCCAGTCACAAGGATCTGGGTTTAATCCATCATTCTTTTGCTCACCACACCACCCCAGTTTGGACCCAGAAATATGCAAATCAGTCTTGACCCTGTTCCTTGTGGGAACAGTCCAGCCCGACCTGCCAAGCCAGGTCCTCCCTGGACCGGAAACAAGCATCCTGGGACCAGTTTCAGGGCATCACCCTTCATCAGCCAGGCTAGCTTGAATCCAGTTGTGTAGTGAGCACGGGACCCACGTTAGGGCATACCCTTCCCACTTAGGGCGACATATGCAAAAGAAACAACTGATGGACGGAATGGTGGACAATGCAAACATTCACCCCCAGTCACAAGGATCTGGGTTTTAATCCATCATTCTTTTGCTCACCACACCACCCCAGTTTCGACCCAGCCATATGCAAATCAGTCTTGACCCTGTTCCTTGTGGGAACAGTCCAGCCCGAACTACCAAGTCAGGTCCTACCTGGACCGGAAACAAGCATCCTGGGACCGGTTTCAGGGCATCACCCTTCATCAGCCAGGCTAGCTTGTATCCAGTGGTGTAGTGAGCACGGGACCCACGTCTGGGCATATCCTTCCCACTTAGGATGACATATGCAAAAGAAACAATTGATGGATGGAATGCTAGACAATGCAAACATTCACCCCCAGTCACAAGGATCTGGGTTTAATCCATTATTATTTTGCTCACCACACCACCCCACCCCAGTTTGGACCCAGCCATATGCAAATCAGTCTTGACCCTGTACCTTGTGGGATCAGTCCAGAAGGAACTGCCAAGCCAGGTCCTCCCAGGACCGGAAACAAGCATCCTGGGACCGGTTTCAGGGCATCACCCTTCATCAGCCAGGCTAGCTTGTATCCAGTGGTGTAGTGAGCACGGGACCCACGTCTGGGCAGACCCTTCCCACTTAGGGCGACATATGCAAAAGAAACAATTGATGGACGGAATGCTGGACAATGCAAACATTCACCCCCAGTCACAAGGATCTGGGTTTAATCCATTATTCTTTTGCTCACCACACCACCCCAGTTTGGACCCAGCCATATACAAATCAGTCTTGACCCTGTTCCATTGGGGAACAGTCCAGCATGAACTGCCAAGCCAGGTCCTCCCTGGAAAGAAAGCAAGCATCCTGGGACCGGTTTCAGGGCATCACCCTTCATCAGCCAGGCTAGCTTGAATCCAGTGGTGTAGTGAGCACGGGACCCACGTCAGGGCATACCCTTCCCACTTAGGGCAAAATATGCAAAAGAAACAATTGATGGACGGAATGCTGGACAATGCAAACATTCACCCCCAGTCACAAGGATCTGGGTTTAATCCATTATTCTTTTGCTCACCACACCACCCCAGTTTGGACCCAGCCATATGCAAATCAGTCTTGACCCTGTTCCTTGTGGGAACAGTCCAGCCCGAACTGCTAAGCCAGGTCCTCCCTGGACCGGAAACAAGCATCCTGGGACCGGTTTCAGGGCATCACCCTTCATCAGCCAGGCTAGCTTGAATCCAGTGGTGTAGTGAGCACATGACCCACGTCTGGGCATACCCTTCCCACTTAGGGCGACATATGCAAAAGAAACAATTGATGGACGGAATGCTGGACAATGCAAACATTCACCCCCAGTCACAAGGATCTGGATTTAATCCATCATTCTTTTGCTCACAACACCACCCCAGTTTGGACCCAGCCAGATGCAAATCAGTCTTGATCCTGTTACTTGTGGGAACAGTCCAGTCCGAACTGCCAAGCCAGGTCCTCCTTGGACCGGAAACAAGCATCCTGGGACTGGTTTCAGGGCATCACCCTTCATCAGCCAGACTAGCTTGAATCCAGTGGTGTAGTGAGCCCGGGACCCACGTCTGGGCATACCCTTCCCACTTAGGGCGACATATGCAAAAGAAACAATTGATGGACGGAATGCTGGACAATGCAAACATTCACCCCCATTCACAAGGATCTAGGTTTAATACATCATTCTTTTGCTCACCACACCACCCCAGTTTGGACCCAGCCAGATGCAAATCAGTCTTGACCCTGTTCCTTGTGGGAACAGTCCAGCCAAAACTGCCAAGCCATGTCCTCCCTGGACCGGAAACAAGCATCCTGGGACCGGTTTCAGGGAATCACCCTTCATCAGCCAGGCTAGCTTAAATCCAGTGGTGTAGTGAGCACAGCACCTACGTCTGGGCATACCCTTCCCACTTAGGGTGACATATGCAAAAGAAACAATTGATGGACAGAATGCTGGAAAATGCAAACATTCACCCCCATTCACAAGGATCTGGGTTTAATCCATAATTCTTTTGCTCACCACACCACCCCAGTTTGGACCCAGAAATATGCAAATCAGTCCTGACCCTGTTCCTTGTGGGAACAGTCCAGCCCGAACTGCCAAGCCAGGTCCTCCCTGGACCGGAAACAAGCATCCTGGGACCGGTTTCAGGGCATCACCCTTCATTAGCCAGGCTAGCTTGAATCCAGTTGTGTAGTGAGCACGGGACCCACGTTAGGGCATACCCTTCCCACTTAGGGCGACATATGCAAAAGAAACAACTGATGGACGGAATGGTGGACAATGCAAACATTCACCCCCAGTCACAAGGATCTGGGTTTTAATCCATCATTCTTTTGCTCACCACACCACCCGAGTTTCAACCCAGCCATATGCAAATCAGTCTTGACCCTGTTCCTTGTGGGAACAGTCCAGCCTGAACTACCAAGTCAGGTCCTACCTGGACCGGAAACAAGCATCCTGGGACCGGTTTCAGGGCATCACCCTTCATCAGCCAGGCTAGCTTGTATCCAGTGGTGTAGTGAGCACGGGACCCACGTCTGGGCATACCCTTCCCACTTAGGATGACATATGCAAAAGAAACAATTGATGGATGGAATGCTAGACAATGCAAACATTCACCCCCAGTCACAAGGATCTGGGTTTAATCCATTATTCTTTTGCTCACCACACCACCCCACCCCAGTTTGGACCCAGCCATATGCAAATCAGTCTTGACTCTGTACCTTGTGGGATCAGTCCAGAAGGAACTGCCAAGCCAGGTGACCGGAAAGAAACATCCTGGGACCGGTTTCAGGGCATCACCCTTCATCAGCCAGGCTAGCTTGAATCCAGTGGTGTAGTGAGCACAGGACCCACGTTAGGGCATACCCTTCCCACTTAGGGCGACATATGCAAAAGAAACAATTGATGGTTGGAATGCTGGACAATGCAAACATTCACACCCAGTCACAAGGATCTGGGTTTAATCCATCATTCTTTTGCTCACCACACAACCCCAGTTTGGACCCAGCCATATACAAATCAGTCTTGACCCTGTTCCTTGTGGGAACAGTCCAGCCCGAACTGCCAGGCCAGATCCACCCTGGACCGGAAACAAGCATCCTGGGACTGGTTTCAGGACATTAGTCTTCATCAGCCAGGCTAGCTTGAATTCAGTGGTGTAGTGAGCACGGGACCCACGTTAGGGCATACCCTTCCCACTTAGGGCGACATATGCAAAAGAAACAATTGATGGTTGGAATGCTGGACAATGCAAACATTCACACCCAGTCACAAGGATCTGGGTTTAATCCATCATTCTTTTGCTCACCACACAACCCCAGTTTGGACCCAGCCATATACAAATCAGTCTTGACCCTGTTCCTTGTGGCAACAGTCCAGCACGAACTGCCAAGCCAGGTCCTCCTTGGACCGGAAACAAGCATTCTGGGACCGGTTTCAGGGCATCACCCTTCTTCAGCCAGGCTAGCTTGAATCCAGCGGTGTAGTGAGCACGGGACCCACGTCAGGGCATACCCTTCCCACTTAGAGCGAAATATGCAAAAGAAACAATTGATGGACGGAATGCTGGACAATGCAAACATTCACCCCCAGACACAAGGATCTGGGTTTAATCCATCATTCTTTTGCTCACCACACCACCCCAGTTTGGACTCGGTCATATGCAAATCAGTCTTGACCCTGTTCCTTGTGGGAACAGTCCAGCCCGAACTACTAAGCCCGGTCCTCCCTGGACCGGAAACAAGCATCCTGGGACCGGTGTCAGGGCATCAGCCTTCATCAGCCAGGCTAGATTGAATCCAGTGGTGTAGTGAGCACGGGACCCACGTCTGAGCATACCCTTCCCACTAAGGGCGACATATGCAAAAGAAACAATTGATGGACGGAATGCTGGACAGTGCAAACATTCACCCCCAGTCACAAGGATCTGGGTTTAATCCATCATTCTTTTGCTCACCACATAACACCAGTTTGGACGCAGCCATATACAAATCAGTCTTGACCCTGTTCCCTGTGGGAACAGTCCAGCCCGAACTGCCAAGCCAGGTCCTCCTTGGACCGGAAACAAGCATTCTGGGACCGGTTTCAGGGCATCACCCTTCTTCAGCCAGGCTAGCTTGAATCCAGCGGTGTAGTGAGCACGGGACCCACGTCAGGGCATACCCTTCCCACTTAGGGCGAAATGTGCAAAAGAAACAATTGATGGACGGAATGCTGGACAATGCAAACATTCACCCCCAGTCACAAGGATCTGGGTTTAATCCATCATTCTTCTGCTCACCACACCACCCCAGTTTGGACTCGGTCATATGCAAATCAGTCTTGACCCTGTTCCTTGTGGGAACAGTCCAGCCCGAACTGCCATGCCCGGTCCTCCCTGGACCGGAAACAAGCATCCTGGGACCGGTGTCAGGGCATCAGCCTTCATCAGCCAGGCTAGCTTGAATCCAGTGGTGTAGTGAGCACGGGACCCACGTCTGGGCATACCCTTCCCACTTAGGGCGACATATGCAAAAGAAACAATTGATGGACGGAATGCTGGACAGTGCAAACATTCACCCCCAGTCACAAGGATCTGGGTTTAATCCATCATTCTTTTGCTCACCACATAACACCAGTTTGGACCCAGCCATATACAAATCAGTCTTGACCCTGTTCCTTGTGGGAACAGTCCAGCCGGAACTGCCAAGCCAGGTCCTCCCTGGACCGGAAACAAGCATCCTGGGACCTGTTTCAGGCCATCACCCTTCATCAGCCAGGCTAGCTTGAATCCAGTGGTGTAGTGAGCATGGGACCCAAGTCAGGGCATACCCTTACCACTTTGGGCAAAATATGGAAAAGAAACAATTGATGGACGGAATGCTGGACAATGCAAACATTCACCCCCAGTCACAAGGATCTGGGTTTAATCCATCATTTTTTTTCTCACAACACCACCCCAGTTTGGACCCAGCCATATACAAATCAGTGTTGACCCTGTTCCTTGTGGTTACAGTCCAGCCCGAACTACCAAGCCAGGTCCTCCCTGGACCGGGAACAAGCATCCTCTGACCGGTTTCAGGGCATCACCATTCCTCAGCCAGGCTAGCTTTAATCCAGTGGTGGCGCGAGCACTGCACCCACGTCTGGGCATACCCTTCCCACTTAGGGAGACATATGCAAAAGAAACAATTGATGGACGGAATGCTGGAAAATGCAAACATTCACCCCCAGTCACAAGGATCTGGGTTTAATCCATCATTCTTTTTCTCACCACACCACCCCAGTTTGGACCCAGCCATATGCAAATCAGTCTTGACCCTGTTCCTTGTGGGAACAGTCCATCCCGAACTGCCAAGCCATGTCCTGCCTGGACCGGAAACAAGCATCCTGGGACCAGTTTCTGGGCATCACCCTTCATCAGCCAGGCTAGCTTAAATCCAGTGGTGTAGTGAACACGGCACCCACGTCTGGGCATACCCTTCCCACTTAGGGTGACATATGCAAAAGAAACAATTGATGGACGGAATGCTGGAAAATGCAAACAATCACCCCCAGTCACAAGGACCTGGGTTTAATCCATCATTCTTTTGCTCACCACACCACCCCAGTTTGGACCCAGCCATATGCAAATCAGTCTTGACCCTGTTCCTTGTGGGAACAGTCCAGCCCGAACTGCCAAGCCAGGTCCTACCTGGACCGGAAACAAGCATCCTGGGACCGGTTACAGGGCATCACCCTTCATCAGCCAGGCTAGCTTGAATCCAGTGGTGTAGTGAGCATGGGACCCACGTCTGGGCATACCCTTCCCACTTAGGGCGACTTATGCAAAAGAAACAATTGATGGACGGAATGCTAGACAATGCAAACATTCCCCCAGTCACAATGATCTGTGTTTAATCCATCATTCTTTTGCTCACAACACCAGCCCAGTTTGGACCCAGCCAGATGCAAATCAGTCTTGACACTGATCCTTGTGGGAACAGTCCAGCCCGTACTGCAAAGCCAGGTCCTCCCTGGACTGGCAACAAGCATCCTGGGACCAGTTTCAGGGCATCACCCTTCATCAGCCAGGCTAGCTTGAATCCAGTGGTGTAGTGAGCACGGGACCCACGTCTGGGCATACCCTTCCCACTTAGGGCGACATATGCAAAAGAATAAATTGATGGACGGAATGCTGGACAATGCAAACATTCACCCCCAGTCACAAGGATCTGGGTTTAATCCATCATTCTTTTGCTCACCACACAACCCCAGTTTGGACCCAGTATTATACAAATCAGTCTTGACCCTGTTCCTTGTGGGAACAGTCCAGCCCGAACTGCCAAGCCAGGTCCTCCCTGGACCAGAAACAAGCATACTGGGACCGGTTTCAGGGCATCAGCCTTCATCAGCGAGGCTGAGTAGAATCCAGTGGTGTAGTGAGCACATGACCCACGTTTGGATATACCCTTCCCACTTAGGGTGACATATGCAAAAGAAAAATTGATGAACGGAATGCTGGACAATGCAAACATTCACCCCCAGTCACAAGGATCTGGATTTAATCCATCATTCTTTTGCTCACAACACCGCCCCAGTTTGGACCCAGCCAGATGCAAATCAGTCTTGATCCTGTTACTTGTGGGAACAGTCCAGTCCGAACTGCCAAGCCAGGTCCTCCTTGGACCGGAAACAAGCATCCTGGGACTGGTTTCAGGGCATTACCCTTCATCAGCCAGACTAGCTTGAATCCAGTGGTGTAGTGAGCCCGAGACCCACGTCTGGGCATACCCTTCCCACTTAGGGTGACATATGCAAAAGAAACAATTGATGGACAGAATGCTGGAAAATGCAAACATTTACCCCCAGTCACAAGGATCTGGGTTTAATTCATCATTCTTTTGCTCACCACACCACCCCAGTTTGGACCCAGAAATATGCAAATCAGTCTTGACCCTGTTCCTTGTGGGAACAGTCCAGCCCGACCTGTCAAGCCAGGTCCTCCCTGGACCGGAAACAAGCATCCTGGGACCAGTTTCAGGGCATCACCCTTCATCAGCCAGGCTAGCTTGAATCCAGTGGTGTAGTGAACACGGCACCCACGTCTGGGCATACCCTTCCCACTTAGGGTGACATATGCAAAAGAAACAATTGATGGACGGAATGCTGGAAAATGCAAACAATCACCCCCAGTCACAAGGACCTGGGTTTAATCCATCATTCTTTTGCTCACCACACCACCCCAGTTTGGACCCAGCCATATGCAAATCAGTCTTGACCCTGTTCCTTGTGGGAACAGTCCAGCCCGAACTGCCAAGCCAGGTCCTACCTGGACCGGAAACAAGCATCCTGGGACCAGTTACAGGGCATCACCCTTCATCAGCCAGGCTAGCTTGAATCCAGTGGTGTAGTGAGCATGGGACCCACGTCTGGGCATACCCTTCCCACTTAGGGTGACTTATGCAAAAGAAACAATTGATGGACGGAATGCTAGACAATGCAAACATTCCCCCAGTCACAATGATCTGTGTTTAATCCATCATTCTTTTGCTCACAACACCAGCCCAGTTTGGACCCAGCCAGATGCAAATCAGTCTTGACACTGATCCTTGTGGGAACAGTCCAGCCCGTACTGCAAAGCCAGGTCCTCCCTGGACTGGAAACAAGCATCCTGGGACCAGTTTCAGGGCATCACCCTTCATCAGCCAGGCTAGCTTGAATCCAGTGGTGTAGTGAGCACGGGACCCACGTCTGGGCATACCCTTCCCACTTAGGGCGACATATGCAAAAGAATAAATTGATGGACGGAATGCTGGACAATGCAAACATTCACCCCCAGTCACAAGGATCTGGGTTTAATCCATCATTCTTTTGCTCACCACACAACCCCAGTTTGGACCCAGTCATTATACAAATCAGTCTTGACCCTGTTCCTTGTGGGAACAGTCCAGCCCGAACTGCCAAGCCAGGTCCTCCCTGGACCAGAAACAAGCATACTGGGACCGGTTTCAGGGCATCAGCCTTCATCAGCCTGGCTGAGTAGAATCCAGTGGTGTAGTGAGCACATGACCCACGTTTGGATATACCCTTCCCACTTAGGGTGACAGATGCAAAAGAAAAAATTGATGAACGGAATGCTGGACAATGCAAACATTCACCCCCAGTCACAAGGATCTGGATTTAATCCATCATTCTTTTGCTCACAACACCGCCCCAGTTTGGACCCAGCCAGATGCAAATCAGTCTTGATCCTGTTACTTGTGGGAACAGTCCAGTCCGAACTGCCAAGCCAGGTCCTCCTTGGACCGGAAACAAGCATCCTGGGACTGGTTTCAGGGCATTACCCTTCATCAGCCAGACTAGCTTGAATCCAGTGGTGTAGTGAGCACGGGACCCACGTCTGGGCATACCCTTCCCACTTAGGGTGACATATGCAAAAGAAACAATTGATGGACAGAATGCTGGAAAATGCAAACATTTACCCCCAGTCACAAGGATCTGGGTTTAATCCATCATTCTTTTGCTCACCACACCACCCCAGTTTGGACCCAGAAATATGCAAATCAGTCTTGACCCTGTTCCTTGTGGGAACAGTCCAGCCCGACCTGCCAAGCCAGGTCCTCCCTGGACCGGAAACAAGCATCCTGGGACCAGTTTCAGGGCATCACCCTTCATCAGCCAGGCTAGCTTGAATCCAGTTGTGTAGTGAGCACGGGACCCACGTTAGGGCATACCCTTCCCACTTAGGGTGACATATGCAAAAGAAACAACTGATGGACGGAATGGTGGACAATGCAAACATTCACCCCCAGTCACAAGGATCTGGGTTTTAATCCATCATTCTTTTGCTCACCACACCACCCCAGTTTCGACCCAGCCATATGCAAATCAGTCTTGACCCTGTTCCTTGTGGGAACAATCCAGCCCGAACTACCAAGTCAGGTCCTACCTGGACCGGAAACAAGCATCCTGGGACCGGTTTCAGGGCATCACCCTTCATCAGCCAGGCTAGCTTGTATCCAGTGGTGTAGTGAGCACGGGACCCACGTCTGGGCATACCCTTCCCACTTAGGATGACATATGCAAAAGAAACAATTGATGGATGGAATGCTAGACAATGCAAACATTCACCCCCAGTCACAAGGATCTGGGTTTAATCCATTATTCTTTTGCTCACCACACCACCCCACCCCAGTTTGGACCCAGCCATATGCAAATCAGTCTTGACCCTGTACCTTGTGGGATCAGTCCAGAAGGAACTGCCAAGCCAGGTCCTCCCAGGACCGGAAAGAAACATCCTGGGACCGGTTTCAGGGCATCACCCTTCATCAGCCAGGCTAGCTTGAATCCAGTGGTGTAGTGAGCACGGGACCCACGTCTGGGCATACCCTTCCCACTTAGGGTGACATATGCAAAAGAAACAACTGATGGACGGAATGCTGGACAATGCAACAATTCACACCAAGTCACAAGAATCTGGATTTTATCCATCATTCTTTTGCTCACCACACCACCCCAGTTTGGACCCAGCCATATGCAAATCATTCTTTACCCTGTTCCTTGTGGGACCAGTCCAGCCCGAACTGCCAAGCCAGGTCTTCCCTGGACCGGAAACAAGCATCCTGGGACCGGTTACAGGGCATCACCCTTCATCAGCCAGGCTAGCTTGAATCCAGTGGTGTAGTGAGCACGGGACCCACGTCTGGGCATACCCTTCCCACTTAGGGCGACATATGCAAAAGAAACAATTGATGGACGGAATGCTGGAAAATACAAACATTCACCCCCAGTCACAAGGATCTGGATTTAATCCATCATTCTTTTGCTCACAACACTGCCCCAGTTTGGACCCAGCCAGATGCAAATCAGTCTTGATCCTGTTACTTGTGGGAACAGTCCAGTCCGAACTGCCAAGCCAGGTCCTCCTTGGACCGGAAACCAGCATCCTTGGACTGGTTTCAGGGCATCACCCTTCATCAGCCAGACTAGCTTGAATCCAGTGGTGTAGTGAGCCCGGGACCCACGTCTGGGAATACCCTTCCCACTTAGGGCGACATATGCAAAAGAAACAATTGATGGACGGAATGCTGGACAATGCAAACATTCACCCCCAGTCACAAGGATCTGGGTTTAATACATCATTCTTTTGCTCACCACACCACCCCAGTTTGGACCCAGCTAGATGCAAATCAGTCTTGACCCTGTTCCTTGTGGGAACAGTCCAGCCCGAACTGCCAAACCAGATCCTCCCTGGACCTGAAACAAGCATCCTGGGACCGGTTTCAGGGCATCACCGTTCCTCAGCCAGGCTAGCTTGAATCCAGTGGTGTAGTGAGCCCGGTACGAACGTCTGGGCAGACCCTTCCCACTTAGGGCGACATATGCAAAAGAAACAATTGATGGACGGAATGCTGGACAATGCAAACATTCACCCCCAGTCACAAGGATCTGGGTTTAATCCATTATTCTTTTGCTCACCACACCACCCCAGTTTGGACCCAGCCATATGCAAATCAGTCTTGACCCTGTTCCATTGGGGAACAGTCCAGCATGAACTGCCAAGCCAGGTCCTCCCTGGAAAGAAAGCAAGCATCCTGGGACCGGTTTCAGGGCATCACCCTTCATCAGCCAGGCTAGCATGATTCCAGTGGTGTAGTGAGCACATGATCCACGTCTGGGCATACCCTTCCCACTTAGGGCGACATATGCAAAAGAAACAATTGATGGACGGAATGCTGGACAATGCAAACATTCACCCCCAGTCACAAGGATCTGGATTTAATCCATCATTCTTTTGCTCACAACACCGCCCCAGTTTGGACCCATCCAGATGCAAATCAGTCTTGATCCTGTTACTTGTGGGAACAGTACAGTCCGAACTGCCAAGCCAGGTCCTCCTTGGACAGGAAACAAGCATCCTGGGACTGGTTTCAGGGCATCACCCTTCATCAGCCAGACTAGCTTGAATCCAGTGGTGTAGTGAGCCCGGGACCCACGTCTGGGCATACCCTTCCCACTTAGGGCGACATATGCAAAAGAAACAATTGATGGACGGAATGCTGGACAATGCAAACATTCACCCCCAGTCACAAGGATCTGGGTTTAATACATCATTCTTTTGCTCACCACACCACCCCAGTTTGGACCCAGCCATATGAAAATCAGTCTTGACCCTGTTCCTTGTGGGAACAGTCCAGCCAAAACTGCCAAGCCATGTCCTCCCTGGACCGGAAAGAAGCATCCTGGGACCAGTTTCAGGGAATCACCCTTCATCAGCCAGGCTAGCTTAAATCCAGTGGTGTAGTGAGCACAGCACCCACGTCTGGGCATACCCTTCCCACTTAGGGTGACATATGCAAAAGAAACAATTGATGGACAGAATGCTGGACAATGCAAACATTCACCCCCAGTCACAAGGATCTGGGTTTAATCCATCATTCTTTTGCTCACCACACCACCCCAGTTTAGACCCAGACATATGCAAATCAGTCTTGACCCTGTTCCTTGTGGGAACAGTCCAGCCCGAAATGCCAAGCCAGGTCCTCCCTGGACCGGAAACAAGCATCCTGGGACCGGTTTCAGGGCATCACCCTTCATCAGCCAGGCTAGCTTGAATCCAGTTGTGTAGTGAGCACGGGACCCACGTCTAGGGCATACCCTTCCCACTTAGGGCGACATATGCAAAAGAAACAACTGATGGACGGAATGCTGGACAATGCAAACATTCACCCCCAGTCACAAGGATCTGGGTTTAATCCATCATTCTTTTGCTCACCACACCACCCGAGTTTCAACCCAGCCATATGCAAATCAGTCTTGACCCTGTTCCTTGTGGGAACAGTCCAGCCCGAACTACCAAGTCAGGTCCTACCTGGACCGGAAACAAGCATTCTGGGACCGGTTTCAGGGCATCACCCTTCATCAGCCAGGCTAGCTTGTATCCAGTGGTGTAGTGAGCACGGGACCCACGTCTGGGCATACCCTTCCACTTAGGATGACATATGCAAAAGAAACAATTGATGGATGGAATGCTAGACAATGCAAACATTCACCCCCAGTCACAAGGATCTGGGTTTAATCCATTATTCTTTTGCTCACCACACCACCCCACCCCAGTTTGGACCCAGCCATATGCAAATCAGTCTTGACCCTGTACCTTGTGGGATCAGTCCAGAAGGAACTGCCAAGCCAGGTCCTCCTGACCGGAAACAAACATCCTGGGACCGGTTTCAGGGCATCACCCTTCATCAGCCAGGCTAGCTTGAATCCAGTGGTGTAGTGAGCACGGGACCCACGTCTGGGCATACCCTTCCCACTTAGGGCGACATATGCAAAAGAAACAATTGATGGACGGAATGCTGGACAATGCAAACATTCAACCCCAGTCACAAGGATCTGGGTTTAATCCATCATTCTTTTGCTCACCACACCACCCCAGTTTGGACCCAGCCAGATGCAAATCAGTCTTGACCCTGTTCCTTGTGGGAACAGTCCAGCCCGAACTGCCAGGCCAGATCCACCCTGGACCGGAAACAAGCATCCTGGGACCGGTTTCAGGACACTAGTCTTCATCAGCCAGGCTAGCTTGAATCCAGTGGTGTAGTGAGCACGTGACCCACGTTAGGTCATACCCTTCCCACTTAGGGCGACATATGCAAAAGAAACAACTGATGGACGGAATGGTGGACAATGCAAACATTCACCCCCAGTCACAAGGATCTGGGTTTTAATCCATCATTCTTTTGCTCACCACACCACCCCAGTTTCGACCCAGCCATATGCAAATCAGTCTTGACCCTGTTCTTTGTGGGAACAGTCCAGCCCGAACTACCAAGTCAGGTCCTACCTGGACCAGAAACAAGCATCCTGGGACCGGTTTCAGGGCATCACCCTTCATCAGCCAGGCTAGCTTGTATCCAGTGGTGTAGTGAGCACGGGACCCACGTCTGGGCATACCCTTCCCACTTAGGATGACATATGCAAAAGAAACAATTGATGGATGGAATGCTAGACAATGCAAACATTCACCCCCAGTCACAAGGATCTGGGTTTAATCCATCATTCTTTTGCTCACCACACCACCCCACCCCAGTTTGGACCCAGCCATATGCAAATCAGTCTTGACCCTGTACCTTGTGGGATCAGTCCAGAAGGAACTGCCAAGCCAGGTCCTCCCAGGACCGGAAAGAAGCATCCTGGGACCGGTTTCAGGGCATCACCCTTCATCAGCCAGGCTAGCTTGAATCCAGTGGTGTAGTGAGCACGGGACCCACGTCTGGGCATACCCTTCCCACTTAGGGTGACATATGCAAAAGAAACAACTGATGGACGGAATGCTGGTCAATGCAACACATTCACACCAAGTCACAAGAATCTGGATTTTATCCATCATTCTTTTGCTCACCACACCACCCCAGTTTGGACCCAGCCATATGCAAATCATTCTTGACCCTGTTCCTTGTGGGACCAGTCCAGCCCGAACTGCCAAGCCAGGTCTTCCCTGGACCGGAAACAAGCATCCTGGGACCGGTTTCAGGGCATCACCCTTCATTAGCCAGGCTAGCTTGAATCCAGTGGTGTAGTGAGCACGGGACCCACGTCTGGGCATACCCTTCCCACTTAGGGCGACATATGCAAAAGAAACAATTGATGGACGGAATGCTGGACAATGCAAACATTCACCCCCAGTCACAAGGATATGGGTTTAATACATCATTCTTTTGCTCACCACAACACCCCAGTTTGGACCCAGCTAGATGCAAATCAGTCTTGACCCTGTTCCTTGTGGGAACAGTCCAGCCCGAACTGCCAAACCAGATCCTCCCTGGACCTGAAACAAGCATCCTGGGACCGGTTTCAGGGCATCACCGTTCCTCAGCCAGGCTAGCTTGAATCCAGTGGTTTAGTGAGCCCGGTACGAACGTCTGGGCAGACCCTTCCCACTTAGGGCGACATATGCAAAAGAAACAATTGATGGACGGAATGCTGGACAATGCAAACATTCACCCCCAGTCACAAGGATCTGGGTTTAATCCATCATTCTTTTGCTCACCACACCACCCCAGTTTGGCCCCAGCCATATACAAATCAGTCTTGACCCTGTTCCATTGTGGGAACAGTCCAGCATGAACTGCCAAGCCAGGTCCTCCCTGGACCAGAAAGCAAGCATCCTGGGACCGGTTTCAGGGCATCACCCTTCATCAGCCAGGCTAGCTTGAATCCAGTGGTGTAGTGAGCACGGGACCCACGTCAGGGCATACCCTTCCCACTTAGGGCAAAATATGCAAAAGAAACAATTGATGGACGGAATGCTGGACAATGCAAACATTCACCCCCAGTCACAAGGATCTGGGTTTAATCCATTATTCTTTTGCTCACCACACCACCCCAGTTTGGACCCAGCCATATGCAAATCAGTCTTGACCCTGTTCCTTGTGGGAACAGTCCAGCCCGAACTACCAAGTCAGGTCCTACCTGGACCGGAAACAAGCATCCTGGGACAGGTTTCAGGGCATCACCCTTCATCAGCCAGGCTAGCTTGTATCCAGTGGTGTAGTGAGCACGGGACCCACGTCTGGGCATACCCTTTCCACTTAGGATGACATATGAAATAGAAACAATTGATGGATGGAATGCTAGACAATGCAAACATTCACCCCCAGTCACAAGGATCTGGGTTTAATCCATTATTCTTTTGCTCACCACACCACCCCACCCCAGTTTGGACCCAGCCATATGCAAATCAGTCTTGACCCTGTTCCTTGTGGGATCAGTCCAGACGGAACTGCCAAGCCAGGTCCTCCCAGGACCGGAAAGAAGCATCCTGGGACCGGTTTCAGGGCATCACCCTTCATCAGCCAGGCTAGCTTGAATCCACTGGTGTAGTGAGCACGGGACCCACGTCTGGGCATAACCTTCCCACTTAGGGTGACATATGCAAAAGAAACAACTGATGGACGGAATGCTGGACAATGCAACAATTCACACCAAGTCACAAGAATCTGGATTTTATCCATCATTCTTTTGCTCACCACACCACCCCAGTTTGGACCCAGCCATATGCAAATCATTCTTTACCCTGTTCCTTGTGGGACCAGTCCAGCCCGAACTGCCAAGCCAGGTCTTCCTTGGACCGGAAACAAGCATCCTGGGACCGGTTTCAGGGCATCACACCTCATCAGCCAGGCTAGCTTGAATCCAGTGGTGTAGTGAGCACGGGACCCACGTCTGGGCATACCCTTCCCACTTAGGGCGACATATGCAAAAGAAACAATTGATGGACGGAATGCTGGACAATACAAACATTCACCCCCAGTCACAAGGATCTGGATTTAATCCATCATTCTTTTGCTCACAACACTGCCCCAGTTTGGACCCAGCCAGATGCAAATCAGTCTTGATCCTGTTACTTGTGGGAACAGTCCAGTCCGAACTGCCAAGCCAGGTCCTCCTTGGACCGGAAACCAGCATCCTGGGACTGGTTTCAGGGCATCACCCTTCATCAGCCAGACTAGCTTGAATCCAGTGGTGTAGTGAGCCCGGGACCCACGTCTGGGAATACCCTTCCCACTTAGGGCGACATATGCAAAAGAAACAATTGATGGACGGAATGCTGGACAATGCAAACATTCACCCCCAGTCACAAGGATCTGGGTTTAATCCATTATTCTTTTGCTCACCACACCACCCCAGTTTGGAACCAGCCATATACAAATCAGTCTTGACCCTGTTCCATTGTGGGAACAGTCCAGCATGAACTGCCAAGCCAGGTCCTCCCTGGACCAGAAAGCAAGCATCCTGGGACCGGTTTCAGGGCATCACCCTTCATCAGCCAGGCTAGCTTGAATCCAGTGGTGTAGTGAGCACGGGACCCACGTCAGGGCATACCCTTCCCACTTAGGGCAAAATATGCAAAAGAAACAATTGATGGACGGAATGCTGGACAATGCAAACATTCACCCCCAGTCACAAGGATCTGGGTTTAATCCATTATTCTTTTGCTCACCACACCACCCCAGTTTGGACCCAGCCAGATGCAAATCAGTCTTGATCCTGTTACTTGTGGGAACAGTCCAGTCCGAACTGCCAAGCCAGGTCCTCCTTGGACCGGAAACAAGCATCCTGGGACTGGTTTCAGGGCATCACCCTTCATCAGCCAGACTAGCTTGAATCCAGTGGTGTAGTGAGCACTGGACCCACGTCTGGGCATACCCTTCCCACTTAGGGCGACATATGCAAAAGAAACAATTGATGGACGGAATGCTGGACAATGCAAACATTCACCCCCAGTCACAAGGATCTGGGTTTAATACATCATTCTTTTGCTCACCACACCACCCCACCCCAGTTTGGACCCAGCCATATGCAAATCAGTCTTGACCCTGTACCTTGTGGGATCAGTCCAGAAGGAACTGCCAAGCCAGGTGACCGGAAAGAATCATCCTGGGACCGGTTTCAGGGCATCAGCCTTCATCAGCCAGGCTAGCTTGAATCCAGTGGTGTAGTGAGCACGGGACCCACATCTGGGCATACCCTTCCCACTTAGGGCGACATATGCAAAAGAAACAATTGATGGACGGAATGCTGGACAATGCAAACATTCAACCCCAGTCACAAGGATCTGGGTTTAATCCATCATTCTTTTGCTCACCACACAACCCCAGTTTCGACCCAGCCATATACAAATCAGTCTTGACCCTGTTCCTTGTGGCAACAGTCCAGCCCGAACTGCCAAGCCAGGTCCTCCTTGGACCGGAAACAAGCATTCTGGGACCGGTTTCAAGGCATCACCCTTCTTCAGCCAGGCTAGCTTGAATCCAGCGGTGTAGTGAGCACGGGACCCACGTCAGGGCATACCCTTCCCACTTAGGGCGAAATATGCAAAAGAAACAATTGATGGACGGAATGCCGGACAATGCAAACATTCACCCCCAGTCACAAGGATCTGGGTTTAATCCATCATTCTTTTGCTCACCACACCACCCCAGTTTGGACTCGGTCATATGCAAATCAGTCTTGACCCTGTTCCTTGTGGGAACAGTCCAGCCCGAACTGCCAAGCCCGGTCCTCCCTGGACCGGAAACAAGCATCCTGGAACCGGTGTCAGGGCATCAGCCTTCATCAGCCAGGCTAGCTTGAATCCAGTGGTGTAGTGAGCATGGGACCCACGTCTGGGCATACCCTTCCCACTTAGGGCGACATTTGCAAAAGAAACAATTGATGGACGGAATGCTGGACAGTGCAAACATTCACCCCCAGTCACAAGGATCTGGGTTTAATCCATCATTCTTTTGCTCACCACATAACACCAGTTTGGACCCAGCCATATACAAATCAGTCTTGACCCTGTTCCTTGTGGGAACAGTCCAGCCCGAACTGCCAAGCCAGGTCCTCCTTGGACCGGAAACAAGCATCCTGGGACCGTTTTCAGGCCATCACCCTTCATCAGCCAGCCTAGCTTGAATCCAGTGGTGTAGTGAGCACGGGACCCACGTCAGGGCATACCCTTACCACTTTGGGCAAAATATGCAAAAGAAACAATTGATGGACGGAATGCTGGACAATGCAAACATTCACCCCCAGTCACAAGGATCTGGGTTTAATCCATCATTATTTTGCTCACAACACCACCCCAGTTTGGACCCAGCCATATACAAATCAGTGTTGACCCTGTTCCTTGTGGGAACAGTCCAGCCCGAACTACCAAGCCAGGTCCTCCCTGGACCGGGAACAAGCATCCTCTGACCGGTTTCAGGGCATCACCATTCCTCAGCCAGGCTAGCTTGAATCCAGTGGTGGCGTGAGCACTGCACCCACGTCTGGGCATACCCTTCCCACTTAGGGAGACATATGCAAAAGAAACAATTGAAGGACGGAATGCTGGAAAATGCAAACATTCACCCCCAGTCACAAGGATCTGGGTTTAATCCATCATTCTTTTCTCACCACTCCACCCCAGTTTGGACCCAGCCATATGCAAATCAGTCTTGACCCTGTTCCTTGTGGGAACAGTCCATCCCGAACTGCCAAGCCATGTCCTCCCTGGACCGGAAACAAGCATCCTGGGACCAGTTTCTGGGCATCACCCTTCATCAGCCAGGCTAGCTTAAATCCAGTGATGTAGTGAACACGGCACCCACGTCTGGGCATACCCTTCCCACTTAGGGCGACATATGCAAAAGAAACAATTGATGGACGGAATGCTGGAAAATGCAAACATTCACCCCCAGTCACAAGGACCTGGGTTTAATCCATCATTCTTTTGCTCACCACACAACCCCAGTTTGGACCCAGTATTATACAAATCAGTCTTGACCCTGTTCCTTGTGGGAACAGTCCAGCCCGAACTGCCAAGCCAGGTCCTCCCTGGACCGGAAACAAGCATCTTTGGACCGGTTTCAGGGCATCAGCCTTCATCAGCGAGGCTGAGCTAGAATCCAGTGGTGTAGTGAGCACATGACCCACGTTTGGATATACCCTTCCCACTTAGGGTGACATATGCAAAAGAAACAATTGATGAACGGAATGCTGGACAATGCAAACATTCACCCCCAGTCACAAGGATCTGGATTTAATCCATCATTCTTTTGCTCACAACACCGCCCCAGTTTGGACCCAGCCAGATGCAAATCAGTCTTGATTCTGTTACTTGTGGGAACAGTCCAGTCCGAACTGCCAAGCCAGGTCCTCCTTGGACCGGAAACAAGCATCCTGGGACTGGTTTCAGGGCATCACCCTTCATCAGCCAGACTAGCTTGAATCCAGTGGTGTAGTGAGCCCGGGACCCACGTCTGGGCATACCCTTCCCACTTAGGGCGTCAAATGCAAAATAAACAATTGATGGACGGAATGCTGGACAATGCAAACATTCACCCCCAGTCACAAGGATCTGGGTTTAATACATCATTCTTTTGCTCACCACACCACCCCAGTTTGGACCCAGCCAGATGCAAATCAGTCTTGACCCTGTTCCTTGTGGGAACAGTCCAGCCAAAACTGCCAAGCCATGTCCTCCCTGGACCGGAAACAAGCATCCTGGGACCGGTTTCAGGGAATCACCCTTCATCAGCCAGGCTAGCTTAAATCCAGTGGTATAGTGAGCACAGCACCTACGTCTGGGCATACCCTTCCCACTTAGGGTGACATATGCAAAAGAAACAATTGATGGACAGAATGCTGGAAAATGCAAACATTCACCCCCATTCACAAGGATCTGGATTTAATCCATCATTCTTTTGCTCACCACACCACCCCAGTTTGGACCCAGAAATATGCAAATCAGTCCTGACCCTGTTCCTTGTGGGAACAGTCCAGCCCGAACTGCCAAGCCAGGTCCTCCCTGGACCGGAAACAAGCATCCTGGGACCGGTTTCAGTGCATCACCCTTCATCAGCCTGGCTAGCTTGAATCCAGTTGTGTAGTGAGCACGGGACCCACGTTAGGGCATACCCTTCCCACTTAGGGCGACATATGCAAAAGAAACAACTGATGGACGGAATGGTGGACTATGCAAACATTCACCCCCAGTCACAAGGATCTGGGTTTTAATCCATCATTCTTTTGCTCACCACACCACCCGAGTTTCAACCCAGCCATATGCAAATCAGTCTTGACCCTGTTCCTTGTGGGAACAGTCCAGCCCGAACTACCAGGTCAGGTCCTACCTGGACCGGAAACAAGCATCCTGGGACCGGTTTCAGGGCATCACCCTTCATCAGCCAGGCTAGCTTGTATCCAGTGGTGTATTGAGCACGGGACCCACGTCTGGGCATACCCTTCCCACTTAGGATGACATATGCAAAAGAAACAATTGATGGATGGAATGCTAGACAATGCAAACATTCACCCCCAGTCACAAGGATCTGGGTTTAATCCATTATTCTTTTGCTCACCACACCACCCCACCCCAGTTTGGACCCAGCCATATGCAAATCAGTCTTGACCCTGTACCTTGTGGGATCAGTCCAGAAGGAACTGTCAAGCCAGGTGACCGGAAAGAAACATCCTGGGACCGGTTTCAGGGCATCACCCTTCATCAGCCAGGCTAGCTTGAATCCAGTGGTGTAGTGAGCACGGGACCCACATCTGGGCATACCCTTCCCACTTAGGGCGACATATGCAAAAGAAACAATTGATGGACGGAATGCTGGACAATGCAAACATTCAACCCCAGTCACAAGGATCTGGGTTTAATCCATCATTCTTTTGCTCACCACACCACCCCAGTTTGGACCCAGCCAGATGCAAATCAGTCTTGACCCTGTTCCTTGTGGGAACAGTCCAGCCCGAACTGCCAGGCCAGATCCACCCTGGACCGGAAACAAGCATCATGGGACCGGTTTCAGGACATTAGTCTTCATCAGCCAGGCTAGCTTGAATCCAGTGGTGTAGTGAGCACGGGACCCACGTCTGGGCATACCCTTCCCACTTAGGGCGACATATGCAAAAGAAACAATTGATGGTTGGAATGCTGGACAATGCAAAAATTCACACCCAGTCACAAGGATCTGGGTTTAATCCATCATTCTTTTGCTCACCACACAACCCCAGTTTCGACCCAGCCATATACAAATCAGTCTTGACCCTGTTCCTTGTGGCAACAGTCCAGCCCGAACTGCCAAGCCAGGTCCTCCTTGGACCGGAAACAAGCATTCTGGGACCGGTTTCAAGGCATCACCCTTCTTCAGCCAGGCTAGCTTGAATCCAGCGGTGTAGTGAGCACGGGACCCACGTCAGGGCATACCCTTCCCACTTAGGGCGAAATATGCAAAAGAAACAATTGATGGACGGAATGCCGGACAATGCAAACATTCACCCCCAGTCACAAGGATCTGGGTTTAATCCATCATTCTTTTGCTCACCACACCACCCCAGTTTGTACTCGGTCATATGCAAATCAGTCTTGACCCTGTTCCTTGTGGGAACAGTCCAGCCCGAACTGCCAAGCCCGGTCCTCCCTGGACCGGAAACAAGCATCCTGGGACCGGTGTCAGGGCATCAGCCTTCATCAGCCAGGCTAGCTTGAATCCAGTGGTGTAGTGAGCATGGGACCCACGTCTGGGCATACCCTTCCCACTTAGGGCGACATATGCAAAAGAAACAATTGATGGACGGAATGCTGGACAGTGCAAACATTCACCCCCAGTCACAAGGATCTGGGTTTAATCCATCATTCTTTTGCTCACCACATAACACCTGTTTGGACCCAGCCATATACAAATCAGTCTTGACCCTGTTCCTTGTGGGAACAGTCCAGCCCGAACTGCCAAGCCAGGTCCTCCTTGGACCGGAAACAAGCATCCTGGGACCGTTTTCAGGCCATCACCCTTCATCAGCCAGCCTAGCTTGAATCCAGTGGTGTAGTGAGCACGGGACCCACGTCAGGGCATACCCTTACCACTTTGGGCAAAATATGCAAAAGAAACAATTGATGGACGGAATGCTCGACAATGCAAACATTCACCCCCAGTCACAAGGATCTGGGTTTAATCCATCATTCTTTTGCTCACAACACCACCCCAGTTTGGACCCAGCCATATACAAATCAGTGTTGACCCTGTTCCTTGTGGGAACAGTCCAGCCCGAACTACCAAGCCAGGTCCTCCCTGGACCGGGAACAAGCATCCTCTGACCGGTTTCAGGGCATCACCATTCCTCAGCCAGGCTAGCTTGAATCCAGTGGTGGCGTGAGCACTGCACCCACGTCTGGGCATACCCTTCCCACTTAGGGAGACATATGCAAAAGAAACAATTGAAGGACGGAATGCTGGAAAATGCAAACATTCACCCCCAGTCACAAGGATCTGGGTTTAATCCATCATTCTTTTTCTCACCACTCCACCCCAGTTTGGACCCAGCCATATGCAAATCAGTCTTGACCCTGTTCCTTGTGGGAACAGTCCATCCCGAACTGCCAAGCCATGTCCTCCCTGGACCGGAAACAAGCATCCTGGGACCAGTTTCTGGGCATCACCCTTCATCAGCCAGGGTAGCTTAAATCCAGTGATGTAGTGAACACGGCACCCACGTCTGGGCATACCCTTCCCACTTAGGGCGACATATGCAAAAGAAACAATTGATGGACGGAATGCTGGAAAATGCAAACATTCACCCCCAGTCACAAGGACCTGGGTTTAATCCATCATTCTTTTGCTCACCACACCACCCCAGTTTAGACCCAGCCAGATGCAAATCAGTCTTGACCCTGTTCCTTGTGGGAACAGTCCAGCCCGAACTGCCAAGCCAGGTCCTACCTGGACCGGAAACAAGCATCCTGGGACCGGTTTCAGGGCATCACCCTTAATCAGCCAGGCTAGCTTGAATCCAGTGGTGTAGTGAGCACGGGACCCACGTCTGGGCATACCCTTCCCACTTAGGGCGACATATGCAAAAGAATAAATTGATGGACGGAATGCTGGACATAGCAAACATTCACCCCCAGTCACAAGGATCTGGGTTTAATCCATCATTCTTTTGCTCACCACACAACCCCAGTTTGGACCCAGTATTATACAAATCAGTCTTGACCCTGTTCCTTGTGGGAACAGTCCAGCCCGAACTGCCAAGCCAGGTCCTCCCTGGACCGGAAACAAGCATCTTTGGACCGGTTTCAGGGCATCAGCCTTCATCAGCGAGGCTGAGTAGAATCCAGTGGTGTAGTGAGCACATGACCCACGTTTGGATATACCCTTCCCACTTAGGGTGACATATGCAAAAGAAAAAATTGATGAACGGAATGCTGGACAATGCAAACATTCACCCCCAGTCACAAGGATCTGGATTTAATCCATCATTCTTTTGCTCACAACACCGCCCCAGTTTGGACCCAGCCAGATGCAAATCAGTCTTGATCCTGTTACTTGTGGGAACAGTCCAGTCCGAACTGCCAAGCCAGGTCCTCCTTGGACCGGAAACAAGCATCCTGGGACTGGTTTCAGGGCATCACCCTTCATCAGCCAGACTAGCTTGAATCCAGTGGTGTAGTGAGCCCGGGACCCACGTCTGGGCATACCCCTTCCCACTTAGGGCGACATATGCAAAAGAAACAATTGATGGACGGAATGCTGGACAATGCAAACATTCACCCCCAGTCACAAGGATCTGGGTTTAATACATCATTCTTTTGCTCACCACACCACCCCAGTTTGGACCCAGCCAGATGCAAATCAGTCTTGACCTTGTTCCTTGTGGGAACAGTCCAGCCAAAACTGCCAAGCCATGTCCTCCCTGGACCGGAAACAAGCATCCTGGGACCGGTTTCAGGGAATCACCCTTCATCAGCCAGGCTAGCTTAAATCAAGTGGTGTAGTGAGCACAGCACCTACGTCTGGGCATACCCTTCCCACTTAGGGTGACATATGCAAAAGAAACAATTGATGGACAGAATGCTGGAAAATGCAAACATTCACCCCCAGTCACAAGGATCTGGGTTTAATCCATCATTCTTTTGCTCACCACACCACCCCAGTTTGGACCCAGAAATATGCAAATCAGTCTTGACCCTGTTCCTTGTGGGAACAGTCCAGACCGAACTACCAAGTCAGGTCCTACCTGGACCGGAAACAAGCATCCTGGGACCGGTTTCAGGGCATCACCCTTCATCAGCCAGGCTAGCTTAAATCAAGTGGTGTAGTGAGCACAGCACCTACGTCTGGGAATACCCTTCCCACTTAGGGCGACATATGCAAAAGAAACAACTGATGGACGGAATGGTGGACAATGCAAACATTCACCCCCAGTCACAAGGATCTGGGTTTTAATCCATCATTCTTTTGCTCACCACACCACCCCAGTTTCGACCCAGCCATATGCAAACCAGTCTTGACCCTGTTCCTTGTGGGAACAGTCCAGCCCGAACTACCAAGTGAGGTCCTACCGGGACCGGAAACAAGCATCCTGGGACCGGTTTCAGGGCATCACCCTTCATCAGCCAGGCTAGCTTGTATCCAGTGGTGTAGTGAGCACGGGACCCACGTCTGGGCATACCCTTCCCACTTAAGATGACATATGCAAAAGAAACAATTGATGGATGGAATGCTAGACAATGCAAACATTCACCCCCAGTCACAAGGATCTGGGTTTAATCCATTATTCTTTTGCTCACCACACCACCCCACCCCAGTTTGGACCCAGCCATATGCAAATCAGTCTTGACACTGTACCTTGTGGGATCAGTCCAGAAGGATCTGCCAAGCCAGGTCCTCCCAGGACCGGAAAGAAACATCCTGGGACCGGTTTCAGGGCATCACCCTTCATCAGCCAGGCTAGCTTGAATCCAGTGGTGTAGTGAGCACGGGACCCACGTCTGGGCATACCCTTCCCACTTAGGGCGACATATGCAAAAGAAACAATTGATGGACAGAATGCTGGACAATGCAAACATTCAACCCCAGTCACAAGGATCTGGATTTAATCCATCATTCTTTTGCTCACAACACCGCCCCAGTTTGGACCCAGCCAGATGCAAATCAGTCTTGATCCTGTTACTTGTGGGAACAGTCCAGTCCGAACTGCCAAGCCAGGTCCTCCTTGGACCGGAAACAAGCATCCTGGGACTGGTTTCAGGGCATCACCCTTCATCAGACAGACTAGCTTGAATCCAGTGGTGTAGTGAGCCTGGGACCCACGTCTGGGCATACCCTTCCCACTTAGGGTGACATATGCAAAAGAAACAATTGATGGACGGAATGCTGGGCAATGCAAACATTCACCCCCAGTCACAAGGATCTGGGTTTAATACATTATTCTTTTGCTCACCACACCACCCCAGTTTGGACCCAGCCAGATGCAAATTAGTCTTGACCCTGTTCCTTGTGGGAACAGTCCAGCCAAAACTGCCAAGCCATGTCCTCCCTGGACCGGAAACAAGCATCCTGGGACAGGTTTCAGAGAATCACCCTCCATCAGCCAGGCTAGCTTAAATCAAGTGGTGTAGTGAGCACAGCACCTACGTCTGGGCATACCCTTCCCACTTAGGGTGACATATGCAAAAGAAACAATTGATGGACAGAATGCTGGAAAATGCAAACATTCACCCCCAGTCACAAGGATCTGGGTTTAATCCATCATTCTTTTGCTCACCACACCACCCCAGTTTGGACCCAGAAATATGCAAATCAGTCTTGACCCTGTTCCTTGTGGGAACAGTCCAGCCCGACCTGCCGAGCCAGGTCCTCCCTGGACCAGAAACAAGCATCCTGGGACCGGTTTCAGGGCATCACCCTTCATCAGCCAGGCTAGCTTGAATCCAGTTGTGTAGTGAGCACGGGACCCACGTTAGGGCATACCCTTCCCACTTAGGGCGACATATGCAAAAGAAACAACTGATGGACGGAATGGTGGACAATGCAAACATTCACCCCCAGTCACAAGGATCTGGGTTTTAATCCATCATTCTTTTGCTCACCACACCACCCCAGTTTCGACCCAGCCATATGCAAATCAGTCTTGACCCTGTTCCTTGTGGGAACAGTCCAGCCCGAACTACCAAGTCAGGTCCTACCTGGACCGGAAACAAGCATCCTGGGACCGGTTTCAGGGCATCACCCTTCATCAGCCAGGCTAGCTTGTATCCAGTGGTGTAGTGAGCACGGGACTCACGTCTGGGCATACCCTTCCCACTTAAGATGACATATGCAAAAGAAACAATTGATGGATGGAATGCTAGACAATGCAAACATTCACCCCCAGTCACAAGGATCTGGGTTTAATCCATTATTCTTTTGCTCACCACACCACCCCACCCCAGTTTGGACCCAGCCATATGCAAATCAGTCTTGACCCTGTACCTTGTGGGATCAGTCCAGAAGGAACTGCCAAGCCAGGTCCTCCCAGGACCGGAAAGAAACATCCTGGGACCGGTTTCAGGGCATCACCCTTCATCAGCCAGGCTAGCTTGAATCCAGTGGTGTAGTGAGCACGGGACCCACTTCTGGGCATACCCTTCCCACTTAGGGTGACATATGCAAAAGAAACAACTGATGGACGGAATGCTGGACAATGCAACCATTTACACCAAGTCACAAGAATCTGGATTTTATCCATCATTCTTTTGCTCACCACACCACCCCAGTTTGGACCCAGCCATATGCAAATCATTCTTTACCCTGTTCCTTGTGGGACCAGTCCAGCCCGAACTGCCAAGCCAGGTCTTCCCTGGACCGGAAACATACATCCTGGGACCGGTTTCAGGGCATCACCCTTCATCAGCCAGGCTAGCTTGAATCCAGTGGTGTAGTGAGCACGGGACCCACGTCTGGGCATACCCTTCCCACTTAGGGCGACATATGCAAAAGAAACAATTGATGGACGGAATGCTGGACAATGCAAACATTCAACCCCAGTCACAAGGATCTGGGTTTAATCCATCATTCTTTTGCTCACCACACCGCCCCAGTTTGGACCCAGCCAGATGCAAATCAGTCTTGACCCTGTTCCTTGTGGGAACAGTCCAGCCCGAACTGCCAGGCCAGATCCACCCTGGAACGGAAACAAGCATCCTGGGACCGGTTTCAGGACATTAGTCTTCATCAGCCAGGCTAGCTTGAATCCAGTGGTGTAGTGAGCCCGGGACCCTCGTATGGGCATACCCTTCCCACTTAGGGCTACATATGGAAAATAAACAATTGATGGACGGAATGCTGGACAATGCAAACATTCACCCCCAGTCACAAGGATCTGGGTTTAATCCATCATTCTTTTGCTCACCACACCACCCAAGTTTGGACCCAGCCATATACAAATCAGTCTTGACCCTGTTCCTTGTGGGAACAGTCCAGCCCGAACTGCCAAGCCAGGTCCTCCCTGGACCGGAAACAAGCATCCTGGGACCGGTTTCAGGGCATCACCCTTTATCAGCCAGGCTTGCTTGAATCCAGCAGTGTAGTGAGCACGGGACCCACGTCAGGGCATACCCTTCCCACTTAGGGCGAAATATGCAAAAGAAACAATTGATGGACGGAATGCTGGACAATGCAAACATTCACCCCCAGTCACAAGGATCTCTGTTTAATCCATCATTCTTTTGCTCACCACACCACCCCAGTTTGGACCCGGTCATATGCAAATTAGTCTTGACCCTGTTCCTTGTGGGAACAGTCCAGCCCGAACTGCCAAGCCAGGTCCTCCCTGGACCGGAAACAAGCATCCTGGGACCGGTTTCAGGGCATCACCCTTCATCAGCCAGGCTAGCTTGAATCCAGTGGTGTAGTGAGCACGGGACCCACGTTAGGGCATACCCTTCCCACTTAGGGCGACTTATGCAAAAGAAACAATAGATGGACGGAATGCTTGACAATGCAAACATTCACCCCCAGTCATAAGTATCTGGGTTTAATCCATCATTCATTTTCTCACAACACCACCCCAGTTTGGACCCAGCCAGATGCAAATCAGTCTTGACCCTGTTCCTTGTGGGAACAGTCCAGCCCGAACTGCCAAGCCAGATCCTCCCTGGACCGGAAACATGCATCCTGGGTCCGGTTTCAGGGCATCACCCTTCATCAGCCAGGCCAGCTTGAATCCAGTGGTGTAGTGAGCCCGGGACCCACGTCTGGGCATACCCTTCCCACTTAGGGCTACATATCGAAAATAAACAATTGATGGACGGAATGCTGGACAATGCAAACATTCACCCCCAGTCACAAGGATCTGGGTTTAATCCATCATTCTTTTGCTCACCACACCACCCAAGTTTGGACCCAGCCATATACAAATCAGTCTTGACCCTGTTCCTTGTGGGAACAGTCCAGCCCGAACTGCCAAGCCCGGTCCTCCCTGGACCGGAAACAAGCATCCTGGGACCGGTTTCAGGGCATCACCCTTCATCAGCCAGGCTAGCTTGAATCCAGTGGTGTAGTGAGCCCGGGACCCATGTCTGTCCATACCCTTCCCACTTGGGGCTACATATGGAAAATAAACAATTGATGGACGGAATGCTGGACAATGCAAACATTCACCCCCCAGTCACAAGGATCTGGGTTTAATCCATCATTCTTTTGCTCACTGTAGGAGAGTAGGATCTGCCTCTTATGGTTACCCCCACTTTTTGCTGGTGTATCACTGTTTTTCGACTTTAGTCTGGCTGGGGCCCTGCTATTCCGGACCCCAGCCTGGCTGCTTCCTCTCTAAATTGATTCCCTGTACTTTAGGTACATCACAGATTGGATTCTGGAGTGCCCTTATAAGTCCCTAGTATATGGTATACTATGTACCCAGGGCATAGGTACCCCAGAGGCCTACCAGGGGCTGAAGCATGTATTGTGCCACCCCTGGAAGGCCATCCAAAATGACACACCAGGACTGCTGCTGCAGCCTGGGTAAGGTGGTGCATGCACCCCTTGCAGAGATATAGGTTCCCTATATCTCCCCTAACACTGCACATAGAAACCTATGAGTCACCCCTATGGCAGGCCTTATCAATCCTGAAGGCAGGGTGCTTGGTTATATGTGAGAGGGTGCCCATGCATGAGCAGGGCCCCTCTGCTGCTCTCGGAATTTCCTATCCGGGGTTGTCTGTGGTGCAGCCTGACCATATACTCTTAAGTGCATTATATCTAAACGGTAAATGCTAACTTTGGGATGGCTGCACGGAAACATGTTGTGTTTGGTGTCAAACACCTTGGAATCATACCCCCACACCAACTGGTGTGGGAGTATGATCCCACCCTTCTAGAGGGAGAGACATGACAGCATTGGTATACCCGGTACCAACTAAACAGAGCCTGGCATCACAAAATGGATGCTGCAGCCACAGACACGAGTCTGGCCTCCTGCTGCTGACTGAAACTCTGGCAGGGGAGGCCTGGACAATAGGTTTCCTGTCTCAGGGAGGTGTTACCACCTCCCAGACAGGCCTTAGTGGACTGGGGCTGGGTGGTGCACTCTTGAGTGCTTTGAAGTCCTGCACTGGGGGCACATTTGGTGTCCTCATGCATACCCCAGTTCAAACCGGTTGCCAGGGGCTGCCAGCCCCTGCTCTGGTATGAAACTGGACAAAGGAAATGGGTGTAGCCACCCTCTTTCCAAACCCTCCCATAGGTGGGTCCCCAGAGTTAGTCCAACCCCTTTTCTTAGTATAAGTAAGGGAACCCTGGCAACAGGACTTTAGATATCCCTGGACGAAACTCTGAAGCTGAATCCTGGACCTTTGACGCTCTACATCAAGATTAGAGGACTGAAGAATCTCCCTTGGGGTCAAGGATAACCCTGGGCGTAGTCCGCGAAGTAGCGCTACGCAAAGCTACGCGAAGTGCACTTCGCACTACGCGAGCTACGCGTAGCACTACGCGAACTGCGTAGTGCGCTGTTCACGATGATTGCTCAGTGCCGGATGCTTGTCTGCACTGTGCAATCATTGAAAACGGCATCTTGCACAGTGCGAGCTGCTTACTGCCGCTCGAGTAGATTTTTACCGAGCGGCAGCTTTCTCAACGCGGACTGGTAGTTTCTCATCGCGAGCGGTCGCGAGCATACACTACCACTCGCAATGAGAAACCTGACCTCCCCGCGTTGAGAATCTCGCCGGGAGGTTTATTTTCCACGCTCGCGATCGGCAACTTGATGTTGCTCATCACGAACGAGGAAAAAGTCTCGCCGGGATGTCATTTTGCTTACTCGCGGTCGCCAACTTGACGTTGAGGACCGCGAGCAAGCAAAAAATGACCGATGCACTACGCTACGCGTGTTTGCACTGTGCTACGTGCAATTCGCGTAGTGCGAAGTAGCGCAAACTTCGCAAACTACGCGAGCGTAGCGTAGTGCTTTGCCCAGGGTTAGTCAAGGAGTGACTCCCCTGCTTGGCAGGCACCAACAAAGCATTTGTCCGGTCTGCATCACTGAAGCTCCCGCCAGACGCCGAAGTCTTTGCATCACCAGAGGTAGATTTACAAACTTCCCCGAAGCTGCCCTGAGTCTGCAGCAAAGCTGAGGCCCGTAGCTGTCGTGGGTAACGTGGAACCGTGACCCCTGGACACCAAGCACATTTGCAAGTGCATCAACTTCCTGACATCTCTCGAAGCTGTGCTTTGGGTTCCAAGTAGCCTTATCCCCGAGCACCAACTGCAGCAAAGATCACTGGCGTACACTTCATGAGTGTCCCATGGGCCAGCTCCAAGTTCGACCGCTTGAGGCTCTTTTGTGATCTCTAGTCCATTGGCTAGTGGGTCCCCACGAAGGCAACTCTTCAATTGCTTGCGTTTTTCCGGTTGCGCCCGACGTGCCCTGATTTACCCTCACTGGGTGAGTCCCTCAGACCTTGCTGGTCTACACTGCAGCCTTTTCTTCACTTCCACATGACTTGCCGTTGCCAAGGCTTGTTGGGTCCAATCCGGTCGCCGACACCGCAGCACTCGACCGACTTTGTGGGACAGCTCGAATACAGCTCCTGGTCATCGTCGACGCCTCCTGGACCTCGTGGCTGAAGAGTCAAGGCACCCATCAACTCACCTGAAGCACCCGACATCTGGGGGCATTCGACTATCGTGCCCCTGGTCACTAGCTAGTGACCCAGACTCTGTCCCCTCTGCTTTCAGGTCTTCCTCTTCCTCGATCCAGGCTTGGATCGCTCCGGACACTCTTCTTCTCCACGGCAGCAGCACTTCTCCAGCGGTCGCTATTGAAAATGGCAACGATTCCCGACACCTTTTAACACGTATGCACCTGGCTACCCTGGGTGAGGTAACTCGAGTATTTCGGTACTCACGTGGGTGTGGGCCCTAGAAACTCTTAGGTTTTAAGGGGTTAACTGGAAGTCCTCTCCGAAGTGTCCTTTTTCTTTAAAAATCTAACAGCGACTTTCCCCATAGAAATCAACGGCAGCTCGCGGCTGTGTTCTCACACTGCACGCGTCCCCCGTGGGTCCCCTGTGTCACTATATTGGGTGGTTCCTTGGGGTCCAAGCCCTTCTACAGGCTCTAGGCCTTGTGTCTAGTTCAGTTGTGGTTCTTATACCACTATTTTAGTATATGGTTTGGTACGCCCCTAGGGCTCAAATGTGTATTGTGCTAAATACTGCTGATATTTGACTTGTAACTTATGTATTTCGAACTCTAGCCTCATAAAGAGACTAGAGGGGTGTGTTTAAGACTAAATACATATATTTTATATATATACCTGGTGTGGTCCTCTTTCATTTGGTCACTCAAGAGATTATAGACTGGTAAAACAAGCTCATTTACATTCCTCCAAGACTTAGCCTGAAGGCTGCTCTCCATAGCAACCACTAGGATACCTTTCACTAAAGGTTGTCTTTAACCTATCATCCATAAGGGGTTGTTTGGACTGGTGCAAGGTGCCCACTAGAACTAGTGGACAGCATATGCCAGGCCAACTTCTCACACTCACCACACCACCCCAGTTTGGACCCAGGCATATGCAAATCAGTCTTGACCCTGTTCCTTGTGGGAACAGTCCAGCCAAAACTGCTAAGCCATGTCCTCCCTGGACCGGAAACAAGCATCCTGGGACCGGTTTCTGGGAATCACCCTTCATCAGCCAGGCTAGCTTAAATCCAGTGGTGTAGTGAGCACGGCACCCACGTCTGGGCATACCCTTCCCACTTAGGGCGACATATGCAAAAGAAACAATTGATGGACAGAATGCTGGAAAAGGCCAACATTCACCCCCAGTCACAAGGATCTGGGTTTAATCCATCATTCTTTTGCTCACCACACCACCCCAGTTTGGACCCAGCCATATGCAAATCAGTCTTGACCCTGTTCCTTGTGGGAACAGTCCAGCCCGAACTGCCAAGCCAGGTCCTCACTGGACCGGAAACAAGCATCCTGGGACCGGTTGCAGGGCATCACCCTTCATCAGCCAGGCTAGCTTGAATCCAGTTGTGTAGTGAGCACGGGACCCACGTTAGGGCATACCCTTCCCACTTAGGGCGACATATGCAAAAGAAACAACTGATGGACGGAATGGTGGACAATGCAAACATTCACCCCCAGTCACAAGGATCTGGGTTTTAATCCATCATTCTTTTGCTCACCACACCACCCCAGTTTGGACCGAGCCATATGCAAATCAGTCTTGACCATGTTCCTTGTGGGAACAGTCCAGCCCAAACTACCAAGTCAGGTCCTCCCTGGACCGGAAACAAGCATCCTGGGACCGGTTTCAGGGCATCACCCTTCATCAGCCAGGCTAGCTTGTATCCAGTGGTGTAGTGAGCACGGGACCCACGTCTGGGCATACCCTTCCCACTTAGGGTGACATATGCAAAAGAAACAATTGATGGATGGAATGCTAGACAATGGAAACATTCACCCCCAGTCACAAGGATCTGGGTTTAATCCATTATTCTTTTGCTCACCACACCACCCCACCCCAGTTTGGACCCAGCCATAAGCAAATCAGTCTTGACCCTGTACCTTGTGGGAACAGTCCAGACGGAACTGCCAAGCCAGGTCCTCCCAGGACCGGAAACAAGCATCCTGGGACCGGTTTCAGGGCATCACCCTTCATCAGCCAGGCTAGCTTGAATCCAGCGGTGTAGTGAGCACGGAACCCACGTCAGGGCATACCTTTCCCACTTAGGGTGAAATATGCAAAAGAAACAATTGATGGACGGAATGCTGGACAGTGAAAACATTCACCCCCAGTCACAAGGATCTGGGTTTAATCCATCATTATTTTGCTCACCACATAACCCCAGTTTGGACCCAGCCATATACAAATCAGTCTTGACCCTGTTCCGTGTGAGAACAGTCCAGATGGAACTGCCAAGCCAGGTCCTCCCTGGACCGGAAACAAGCATCCTGGGACAGGTTTCAGGCTATCTCCCTTCATCAGCCAGGCTAGCTTGAATCCAGTGGTGTAGTGAACACGGGACCCACGTCAGGGCATACCCTTACCACTTAGGGCAAAATATGCAAAAGAAACAATTGATGGACGGAATGCTGGACAATGCAAACATTCACCCCCAGTCACAAGGATCTGCGTTTAATCCATCATTCTTTTGCTCACAACACCACCCCAGTTTAGACCCAGCCATATGCAAATCAGTATTGACCCTGTTCCTTGTGGGAACAGTCCAGCCCGAACTGCCAAGCCAGGTTCTCATTGGACCGGAAACAAGCATCCTCTGACCGGTTTCAGGGCATCACCCTTCCTCAGCCAGGCTAGCTTGAATCCAGTGGTGGAGTGAGCACGGCATCTACGTCTGGGCATACCCTTCCCACTTAGGGCGACATATGCAAAATAAACAATTGATGGACGGAATGCTGGACAATGCAAACATTCACCCCCAGTCACAAGGATCTGGGTTTAATCCATCATTCTTTTGCTCACCACACCACCCCAGTTTGGACCCAGCCATATACAAATCAGTCTTGACCCTGTTCCTTGTGGGAACAGTCCAGCCCGAACTGCCAAGCCAGGTCTTCCCTGGACCGGAAACAAGCATCCTGGGACCGGTTTCAGGGCATCACCCTTCATCAGCCAGGCTGGCTTGAATCCAGTGGTGTAGTGAGCACGGGACCCACGCCAGGGCATACCCTTCCCACTTAGGGCGAAATATGCAAAAGAAACAATTGATGGACGGAATGCTGGACAATGCAATCATTCACCCCCAGTCACAAGGATCTGGGTTTAATCCATCATTCTTTTGCTCACTGTAGGAGAGTAGGATCTGCCTCTTATGGTTACCCCCACTTTGTGCTGGTGTATCACTGTTTTTCGATTTTAGTCTGGCTGGGGCCCTGCTATTCAGGACCCCAGCCTAGCTGCTTCCTCTCTAAATTGATTGCCTGTACTTTAGGTACATCACAGATTGGATTCTGGAGTGCCCTTATAAGTCCCTAGTTTATGGTATACTATGTACCCAGGGCATAGGTACCCCAGAGGCCTACCAGGGGCTGAAGCATGTATTGTGCCACCCCAGGAAGGCCATCCAAAATTACACCACAGGACTGCTAGTGCAGCCTGGGAAAGGTGGTGCATGCACCCCTTGCAGAGATATAGGTTCCCTATATCTCCCCTAACACTGCACATAGAAACCTATGAGTCACCCCTATGGCAGGCCTTATCAATCCTGAAGGCAGGGTGCTTGGTTATATGTGAGAGGGTGCCAATGCATGAGCAGAGCCCCTCTGCTGCTCTCGGAATTTCCTATCCGGGGTTGTCTGTGGTGCAGCCTGACCATATACTCTTAAGTGCATTATATCTAAACGGTAAATGCTAACTTTGGGATGGCTGCACGGAAACATGTCGTGTTTGGTGTCAAACACCTTGGAATCATACCCCCACACCAGTTCCTGGTGTGGGATTATGATCCCACCCTTCTAGAGGGAGAGACATGACAGCACCGGTATACCCGGTACCAACTAAACAGAGCCTGGCATCACAAAATGGATGCTGCAGCCACAGACACGAGTCTGGCCTCCTGCTGCTGACCGAAACTCCGGCAGGGGAGGCCTGGACAGTAGGTTTCCTGTCTCAGGGAGGTGTTACCACCTCCCAGACAGGCCTTAGTGGATTGGGGCTGGGTGGTGTACTCTCTGAGTGCTTTGAAGTCCTGCACTGGGGGCACATTTGGTGTCCTCGTGCATACCCCAGTTCAAACCGGTTGCAGGGGCTGTCAGCCCCTGCTCTGGCGCAAAACTGGACAAAGGAAATGAGTGTAGCCACCCCTCTTTCCAAACCCTCCCATAGGTGGGGCCCCAGAGTTAGTCCAACCCCTTATCTTAGTATAAGTAAGGGAACCCTGGCAACAGGACTTTAGATATCCCTGGACGAAACTCTGAAGCTGAATCCTGGACCTTCGACGCTCTACATCAAGATTAGAGGACTGAAGAATCTCCCTTGGGGTCAAGGAGTGACTCCCTGCTTGGCAGGCACCAACAAAGCATTTGTCCGGTCTGCATCACTGAAGCTCCCGCCGGACGCTGAAGTCTTTGCATCACCAGAGGTAGATTTCCAGACTTCTCTGAGGCTGCCCTGAGTCCGCAGCAAAGCTGAGGCCCGTAGCTGTTGTGGGTAACGTGGAACCATGACCCCTGGACATTAAGCACATTTGCAAGTGCATCAACTTCCTGACATCTCTCGAAGCTGTGCTTTGGGTTCCAAGTAGCCCTAACCCCGAGCACCAACTGCAGCAAAGATCACTGGCCTACACTTCACAAGTCTCCCGTGGGCCAGCTCCAAGTGCGACCACTTGAGGCTCCTTTGCGATCTCTAGTCCATTGGCTAGTGGGTCCCCACGAAGGCAACTATTCAATTGCTTAGACTTTTCTGGTTGCTTGAGACGTGCCCTGACTTACCCTTGCTGGGTGAGTCCTTCAGACCCTGCTGGTCTACACCGCAGCCTTTTCTTCACTTCCCCGTGACTTGCCGTTACCAAGGCTTGTTGGGTCTAATCCAGTCGCCGACACCGCAGCACTCGACCGACTTTGTGCTACAGCTCGAATACAGCTCCTGGTTGTCGTCGAGCCCTCCTGGACCTCGTGGCTGAAGAGTCAAGGCACCCATCAACTCACCTGAAGCACCCGACACCTGAGGGCATTCGACTATCGTGCCCCTGGTCACTGGCTAGTGACCCAGACTCTGTCCCCTCTGCTTTCAGGTCTTCCTCGTGCTCGATCCAGGCTTGAATCGCTCCGGACACTCTTCTTCTCCACGGCAGCAGCACTTTTCCAGCGGTCGCCATTGAAAACGACGACGATTCCCGACACCTTTTAACACGTATGCACCTGGCTTCCCTGGGTGAGGTAACTCGAGTATTTCGGTACTCACATGGGTGTGGGCCCTAGAAACTCTTAAGTTTTAAGGGGTTAACTGGAAGTCCTCTCCGAAGTGTCCTTTTTCTTTAAAAATCTAACCGCGACTTTCCCCTCAGAAATCAACTGCGGCTCGCGGCTGTGTTCTCACACTGCACGCGTCCCCCGTGGGTCCCCTGTGTCACTACCTTGGGTGGTTCCTTGGGGTCCAAGCACTTCTTCAGGCTCTAGGCCTTGTGTCTCAGTTCAGTCGTGGTTCTTATACCACTATTTTAGTATATGGTTTGGTACGCCACTAGGGCTCAAACGTGTATTGTGCTCAATACTGCTGATATTTGACTTGTAACTTATGTACTTCGAACTCTAGCCTCATAAAGAGACTAGAGGGGTGTGTTTAAGACTAAATACATATATTTTATATATTTACCTGGTGTGGTCCTCTTTCATTTGGTCACTCAAGAGATTATAGACTGGTAAAATAAGCTGCTTTACATTCCTCCAAGACTTAGCCTGAAGGCTGCTCTCCATAGCTACCACTAGGATAGCTTTCACTAAAGGTTGTCTTTACCCTATCATCCATAAGGGGTTGTTTGGACTGGTGCAAGGTGCCCACTAGAACTAGTGGACAACATATGCCAGGCCAACTTCTCACACTCACCACACCACTCCAGTTTGGACCCAGCCATATGCAAATCAGTCTTGACCCTGTTCCTTGTGGGAACAGTCCAGCCCGAACTACCAAGTCAGGTCCTCCCTGGACCGGAAACAAGCATCCTGGGACCGGTTTCACGGCATCACCCTTCATCAGCCAGGCTAGCTTGAATCCAGTGGTGTAGTGAGCACGGGACCCACGTCTGGGCATACTCCTTCCCACTTAGGGCGACATATGCAAAAGAAACAATTGATGGACGGAATGCTGGACAATGCAAATATTCACCCCCAGTCACAAGGATCTGGGTTTAATCCATTATTCTTTTGCTCACCACACCACCCCAGTTTTTCCCAGCTATATGCAAATCAGTCTTGACTATGTTCCTTGTGGGAACAGTCCAGCCCGAACTGCCAAGCCAGGTCCTCCCTGTACCGGAAACAAGCATCCTGGGACCGTTTTCAGGGCATCACCCTTCATCAGGCAGGCTAGCTTGAATCCAGTGGTGTAGTGAGCACGGGACCCACGTCTGGGTATACCCCTCCCACTTAGGCGACATATGCAAAATAAACAATTGATGGACGGAATGCTGGACAATGCAAACATTCACCCCCAGTCACAAGGATCTGGGTTTAATCCATCATTCTTTTGCTCACCACACCACCCCAGTTTGGACCCAGCTATATGCAAATCAGTCTTGACTATGTTCCTTGTGGGAACAGTCCAGCCCGAACTGCCAAGCCAGGTCCTCCCTGGACCGGAAACAAGCATCCTGGGACCGTTTTCAGGGCATCACCCTTCATCAGCCAGGCTAGCTTGAATCCAGTGGTGTAGTGAGCACGGGACCCACGTCTGGGCATACCCTTCCCACTTAGGGCGACTTATGCAAAAGAAACAATTGATGGACGGAATGCTGGACAATGCAAACATTCACCCCCAGTCACAAGGATCTGGGTTTAATCCATCATTCTTTTGCTCACAACACCACCCCAGTCGACCTAGCCATATGCAAATCAGTCTTGACCCTGTTCCTTGTGGGAACAGTCCAGCCCGAACTGCCAAGCCAGGTCCTCCCTGGACTGGAAACAAGCATCCTGGGACCGGTTTCAGGGCATCACCCTTCATCAGCCAGTCTAGCTTGAATCCAGTGGTGTAGTGAGCACGGGACCCATGTCTGGGCATACTCTTCCCACTTAGGGCGACATATGCAAAAGAAACAATTGATGGACGGAATGCTGGACAATGCAAACATTCACCACCAGTCACAAGGATCTGGGTTTAATCCATCATTCTTTTGCTCACCACACCACCTCAGTTTGGACCCAGTCATATCCAAATCAGTCTTGACCCTGTTCCTTGTGGGAACAGTCCAGCCCGAACTGCTAAGCCAGGTCATCCCTGGACCAGAAAAAAGCATCCTGAAACCGGTTTCAGGGCATCACCCTTCATCAGCCAGGCTAGTTTGAATCCACTGGTGTAGTGAGCCCGGGACCCACATCTGGGCATACCCTTCCCACTTAGGGCGACATATGCAAAAGAAACAATTGATGGACCGAATGCTGGACAATGCAAACATTCACCCCCAGTCACAAGGATCTGGGTTTAATCCGTCACTCTTTTGCTCACCACACCACCCCAGTTTGGACCCAGCCATATGCAAATCAGTCTTGACCCTGTTCCTTGTGGGAACAGTCCACCCCAAACTGCCAAGCCAGGTCCTCCCTGGACTGGAAACAAGCATCCTGGGACCGGTTTCAGGGCATCACCCTTCATCAGCCAGTCTAGCTTGAATCCAGTGGTGTAGTGAGGACGGGACCCATGTCTGGGCATACTCTTCCCACTTAGGGCGACATATGCAAAAGAAACAATTGATGGACGGAATGCTGGACAATGCAAACATTCACCACCAGTCACAAGGATAGGGTTTAAACCATCATTCTTTTGCTCACCACACCACCCCAGTTTGGACCCAGTCATATCCAAATCAGTCTTGACCCTGTTCCTTGTGGGAACAGTCCAGCCCGAACTGCTAAGCCAGGTCCTCCCTGGACCAGAAACAAGCATCCTGAAACCGGTTTCAGGGCATCACCCTTCATCAGCCAGGCTAACTTGAATCCACTGGTGTAGTGAGCCCGGGACCCACATCTGGGCATACCCTTCCCACTTAGGGCGACATATGCAAAATAAACAATTGATGGACGGAATGCTGGACAATGCAAACATTTACCCCCAGTCACAAGGATCTGGGTTTAATCCATCATTCTTTTGCTCACCACACCACCACAGTTTGGACCCAGCCATATACAAATCAGTCTTGACCCTGTTCCTTGTGGGAACAGTCCAGCCCGAACTGACAAGCCAGGTCCTCCCTGGACCGGAAACAAGCATCGTGGGACCGTTTTCAGGGCATCACCCTTCATCATCCAGGCTAGCTTGAATCCAGTGGTGTAGTGAGTACGGGACCCACGTCTGGGCATACCCTTCCCTCTTAGGGCAAATTATGCAAAAGAAACAATTGATGGACGGAATGCTGGACAATGCAAACATTCACCCCCAGTCACAAGGATCTGGGTTTAATCCATCATTCTTTTGCTTACCACACCACCCCAGTTTGGACCCAGCCAGATGCAAAACAGTCTTGACCCTGATCCTTGTGGGAACAGTCCAGCCCGTACTGCAGAGCCAGGTCCTCCCTGGACAGGGAGCAAGCATTCTGGGACCAGTTTCAGGGCATCACCCTTCATCAGCCAGGCTAGCTTGAATCCAGTGGTGTAGTGAGCACGGGACCCACGTCTGGGCATACCCTTCCCACTTAGGGCGACATATGCAAAAGAAACAATTGATTGGACGGAATGCTGGACAATGCAAACATTCACCCCCAGTCACAAGGATCTGGGTTTAATCCATCATTCTTTGCTTACCACACCACCCCGGTTTGGACCCAGCCAGATGCAAAACAGTCTTGACCCTGTTCCTTATGGGAACAGTCCAGCCCGAACTGCCAAGCCTGGTCCTCCCTGGACTGGAAACAAGCATGCTGGGACTGGTTTCAGGGCATTACCCTTCATCAGCCAGGCTAGCTTGAATCCAGTGGTGTAGTGAGCACGGAACTCACGTCTGGGCATACCCTTCACACCTAGGGCGACATATCCAAAAGAAACAATTGATTGACGGAATGCTGGACAATGCACACAATCACCCCCAGTCACAAGGATCTGGGTTTAATCCATCATTCTTTTGCGCACCACACCAGCCAAGTTTGGACCCAGCCATATGCAAATCAGCCTTGACCCTGATCCTTCTGGGAACAGTCCAGCCCGTAGTGCAGAGCCAGGTCCTCCCTGGACCGGGAGCAAGCATTCTGGGACCAGGTTCAGAGCATCTCCCTTCATCAGCCAGGATAGCTTGAATCCAGTGGTGTAGTGAGCACAGGACCCACTTCTGGGCATACCCTTCCCACTTAGGGCGACATATGCAAAAGAAACAATTTATGGGCGGAATGCTGGACAATGCAAACATTCACCCCCAGTCACAAGGATCTGGGTTTAATCCATCATTCTTTTGCTCACCACACCACCCCAGTTTGACCCAGCCATATGCAAATCAGTCTTGACTCTGTTCCTTAGGGGAACAGCCCACCCCAAACTGCCAAGCCAGGTCCTCCCTGGACTGGAAAGAAGCATCCTGGGACCGGTTTCAGGGCATCACCCTTCATCAGCCAGTCTAGCTTGAATCCAGTGGTGTAGTGAGCACGGGACCCATGTCTGGGCATACTCTTCCCACTTAGGGCGACATATGCAAAATAAACAATTGATGGACGGAATGCTGGACAATGCAAACATTCACCCCCAGTCACAAGGATATGGGTTTAATCCATCATTCTTTTGCTTACCACACCACCCCAGTTTGGACCCATCCAGATGCAAAACAGTCTTGACCCTGTTCCTTATGGGAAAAGTCCAGCCCGAACTGCCAAGCCTGGTCCTCCCTGGACTGGAAACAAGCATGCTGGGACCGGTTTCAGGGCATTACCTTTCATCAGCCAGGCTAGCTTGAATCCAGTGGTGTAGTGAGCACGGAACTCACATCTGGGCATACCCTTCACACCTAGGGCGACATATCCAAAAGAAACAATTGATGGACGGAATGCTGGACAATGCACACATTCACCCCCAGTCACAAGGATCTGGGTTTAATCCATCATTCTTTTGCGCGCCACACCACCCCAGTTTGGACCCAGCCATATGCAAATCAGTCTTGACCCTGTTCCTTGTGGGACTAGTCCAGCCCGACTGCCAAGCCAGGTCCTCCCTGGACCGGAAACAAGCATCCTGGGACGGTTTTCAGGGCATCACCCTTCATCAGCCAGGCTAGCTTGAATCCAGTGGTGTAGTGAGCACAGAACTCACGTGTGGGCATACCCTTCCCACTTAGGGCGAATTATGCAAAAGAAACAATTGATGGACGGAATGCTGGACAATGCAAACATTCACCCCAGTCACAAGGATCTGGGTTTAATCCATCATTCTTTTGCGCACAACACCACCCCAGTTTGGACCCAACCAGATGCAAATCAGTCTTGACCCTGATCCTTGTGGGAAAAGTCCAGCCCGTACTGCAGAGCCAGGTCCTCCCTGGACCGGGAGCAAACATTCTGGGACCAGGTTCAGGGCATCACCCTTCATCAGCCAGGATAGCTTGAATCCAGTGGTGTAGTGAGCATGGGACCCACGTCTGGGCATACCCTTCCCACTTAGGGCGACATATGAAATGAAATGAATGAAATGAAATTTGTACTTGTAAAGCGCACTGTTACCCTAGGGTGTCCTGGCGCTGTACGCATACCGCTGTGGAACCCTTCCTGTCTTTTCCTGTGAAATGTCCACTCCTGGGCACCCCAAGGTGAAGCCAGGCATCCCAGCGCTGGTGGGGCTGCTAGTGGAGATTAAGCAAGCTATTGCCCAGAGTTGCAGAGTGGGACCCATGATTAGAATAGGCACCGAGGCGAGAATTATCAGGTCCGAGGAAATTGAGCCCAAGACCCGCCGAGGCGGGAATTGAACCCTGGTCCCAGACCAGATCTCTGCATCAGGGTCTGCCGCTCTAACCATTGAGCCACACTTCTCCACAATTAATGGATGGAATGCTGGACAATGCAAACATTCACCCCCAGTCACTAGGATCTGGGTTTAATTCATCATTCTTTTGCTTACCACACCACCCCAGTTTGGACCCAGCCAGATGCAAAACAGTCTTGACCCTGTTCCTTGTGGGATCAGTCCAGCCCGTACCGCCAAGCCAGGTCCTCCCTGGACCGGAAAAAAGCATCCTGGGACCAGTTTCAGGGCATCACCCTTCATCAGCCAGGCTAGCTTGAACTCAGTGGTGTAGTGAGCACGGGACCCACGTCTGGGCATACCCTTCCCACTTAGGGCGACATATGCAAAAGAAACAATTGATGGACGGAATGCTGGACAATGCAAACATTCACCCCCAGTCACAAGGATCTGGTTTTAATCCATCATTCTTTTTCTCACCACACCACCCCAGTTTGGACCCAGCCATATGCAAATCAGTCTTGACACTGTTCCTTGTGGGACCAGTCCAGCCCGAACTGCCAAGCCAGGTCCTCCCTGGACCGAAAACAAGCATCCTGGGATCGGTTTCAGGGCATCACCCTTCATCAGCCAGGTTAGCTTGAATCCAGTGGTGTAGTGAGCACGGGACCCACTTCTGGGCATACCCTTCCCACTTAGGGCGACATATGGAAAAGAAACAATTGATGAACGGAATGCTGGACAATGGAAACATTCAGCCCCAGTCACAAGGATCTGGGTTTAATCCATCATTCTTTTGCTCACCACATCACCCAAGTTTGGACCCAGCCAGATGCAAATCAGTCTTGACCCTGTTCCTTATGGGAACAGTCCAGCACGAACTGCCAAGCCAGGTCCTCCCGGGGCCGGAAACATGCATCCTGGGACCGGTTTCAGGACATCACCCTTCATCAGGCAGGCTAGCTTGAATCCATTGGTGTAGTGAGCACGGGACCCACGTCTGGGCATACTCTTCCCACTTAGGACGACATATGGAAAAGAAACAATTGATGGATGGAATGCCGGACAATGCAAACATTCACCCCCAGTCACAAGGATCTGGGTTTAATCCATCATTCTTTTGCTCACCACACCACCCCAGTTTGGACCCAGCCACATGCAAATCAGTCTTGACCCTGTGCCTTGTGGGAACAGTCCAGCCCGAACTGCCAAGCCAGGTCCTCCCTGGACCGGAAACAAGCATCCTGGGACCGGTTTCAGGTCATCACCTTTCATCAGCCAGGCTAGCTTGAATCTAGTGGTGTAGGGAGCACGGGACCCACGTCTGGGCATACCCTTCCCACTCAGGGCGACATATGCAAAAGCAACAATCGATGGACGGAATGCTGGACAATGCAAACATTCAACCCCAGTCACAAGGATCTGGTTTTAATCCATCATTCTGTTGCTCAAAACACCACCCCAATTTGGACCCAGCCAGATGCAAATCAGTCTTGACCCTGTTCTTTGTGGGAGCAGTCCAGCCCGAACTGCCAAGCCAGGTCCTCCCTTGACCAGAAACAAACATCCTGGGACCGGTTTCAGGGCATCACCCTTCATTAGCCAGGCTAGCTTGAATCCAGTGGTGTAGTGAGCACAGGACCCATGTCTGGGCATACCCTGCCCACTTAGGGCGACATATGCAAAAGAAACAATTGATGGACGGAATGCTGGACAATGCAAACATTCACCCCCAGTCACAAGGATCTGGGTTTAATCCATCATACGATGGATTTAGGCCCAGATCTCTGTGAAACCCCGAAACCAGTCCTAGGATGCTTGTTTCCAGTCCAGGGAGGACCTGGCCTGGCAGTTCGGGCTGGACTGTTCCCATTGGGCGCAGGGTCAAGACTGATTTGCATATGGCTGGGTCCAAACTGGAATGGCATGGTGAGCAAAAAAACGATGGATTTAGGCCAAGATTTCTGTACTGGGTTGAGTGTATGACATTGTTTGGCATTCTGTCCATCAATTGTTCTTTTTGCGTTTGTCACCTCCAAGTGGGATGGGTATGCCCAGACGTCGGTCTCGTGCTCTCCATGCCACTGGAATCAGGCTATCCTGGCTGATGAGGGGTGAAACCCCGAAACCGGTCCTTGGATGCTTGTTTCTAGTCCAGGGAGGACCTGGCCTGGGTGTTCGGGTTGGACTGTTCCCATTGGGCGCAGGGTCAAGACTGATTTGCATATGGCTGGGTCCAAACTGGAATGGCATGGTGAGCAAAAAAAACGATGTATTTAGGCCCAGATCTCTGTACTGGGGTGAATGTATGACATTGTTCTGCATTCTGTCCATCAATTGTTCTTTTTGCGCTTGAAGTTGTCGAGGTCTGCTGGGGTTTTGGGGTTCCTCCATAGCTTTTCGAGCCGTCTGCAGGTGCGTCTGGAATCCCGGAGTTCGTGGAGAACCAGCTGGCTTTCTTGGTGTGAAGGTTGGAGGCTTTCTTGAGGGGGCGATGGTGTTGTAGCAGTCGGTGATCCAGTTGTGTAGAGTGCGGGCGGCGGTGGTAGGGTCATTGTCTGTGGCAGTGGGAGCAGAGCTGCTGAGGGCGGCGGTGAGCTGGTCGTCGGAGATCTTCTTCCAATTCCTGCGCTGGAGCTGGTGTGGATGTGTGCGGGAGATGTTAGTTTTGACGTGAAGTGAACACAGCGGTGGTCTGTCCATGGGAGTTCGGAGGTGTGGCTGAAGGTGATGGAGTTCCCTGATGTGAAGAAGGGTGTGTCCTGCTGAGTGCGTTGGTTCTGGTATGATCTGTTTGAGTCCAATGATGTGGGGGTTGTCCAGGAGGGAGGTGGAGTTGTGGTCTTGGCAGTTGTCAAGGTGGAAGTTGAGGTCTCCCAGCAAGGTGTAGTCGGTGGAAGTGATAGCATGCGGCGTGATGATGCCGGTGATGGATTTGGAGAAAGGTGCGCAGGGTCCGGGGGGTCTGTAGATGAGGGTGCCTCGGCGGGTGGTGGACGGGTTGGTCTGTATCTTGTAGTGGAGGTGTTCCATCTGGTCTGTGGGTCTGTCGGTGTAGGTGCTCAGACGAAGGTTGGCCTTGTGGTGATGGCAATACCTCCCCCAGAGCGGTTGGGCCGGTCCTTCCAGGTGATTTTTTATCCTTTGGGGATGGCGATCGCAATGTCTGGTCTGGAGGCGGTATTCATCCAGGCTTCGGTGAGGAAGGCGTCGTCCGGGGAGGTGCTGTCGAGGAGGTCCCAGATATCCGCAGCGTGTCTGTGGAGGGAGCAGACATTGAGGAGGATGCATTGCAGGGTTTGGGGTGCGATGGAGTTGTTGCTGGAGGGGGGGGGAGGGTCCTGGGTCTCTGCAAGCGTGAAGGACTGGCGGCAGTGATGCAGGTGAAGGGTCCATGAATGTTGAGAGGTGAGGAGAGCTTGCATTTGTTGTTCTTGCCGACATTGAGAGCATAGAGAGCCGAGGAGCTGCAGCGCTGGCGGGTCGGAGGACCAGGGTTCCTGGCGCTGGTCGCGGTTGGGTTGTGGACTGGCGTGGACGGGCTTACATTTGGCAAGCCTATGGCACACCAGCAGCGCGGCCGCGCAGCCTCCACCATTAAGTAGGGGTCGAGGGAGGGTGGGACAGCTGGGAGTCAGGTTCGGGGAGCGAGAACACATGGGAGGGCCCGCGGAGGCAGCAGCGGTGGGGGTTGAAATGGCACGGGAAGATAAAACAGAGCAAAGAGCGAGGAAAAGAAAATAACAGATAGAGGTGGAAAAGCAGAAATAAAGGAGAAATAAAGAGCAAAGAGCAAAGGGAATAAAGGCAAATTGGAACGAAAAGAGCGTGGAAAAGAGAAGAACAAAAGGCAGTGCAAGGCAGTAGCACTGGGCCTCGAACTGCGGTATGTGGCAGTGCTGAGCTGGGCACTTACTGTAGAGCTGTGCACTGAGAGAGCAGAGTCCTGACCAGAGAGTCAGGGGTCTTGCTCAATCCGGCGTGCAGCATCTGCCATTAAGTCGGGAATTGGGGGAGGGCGAAACAGCTTGGAGGCTGGCGCGGTGAGCGGGAACACATGGGAGGGGCCGCGGGGGCAGCGGCGGTGGCGGCTGAAATGGTGCAGGAAGATAAAACAGAGCAAAACAGCAAGAAAAAGAAAATAACAGGTAGAGGTGGAAAAGCAGAAATAAAGAGCAAAGAGCAAAGGGAATAAAGGCAAATTGGAAAGAAAAGAGAAGAACAGAAGGCAGTAGGACTGGGCCTCGAACCGGGGTCTGCGGCGGTGCTGAGCCGGGCACTTACTGTGGCGCTGTGCACTGAGAGCAGAGCCCTGACCAGAGGGCCAGGGGTCTTGCACAATCCGGCGTGCAGTGTCTGACATTAAGTAGGGGTCGGGGGAGGGAGGGACAGCTGGGAGGTGGGGCGGGAACACCCGGGAGGAGCCACAGGGGCAGCAGCGGCGGGGGCTGAAACGGCACGGGAAGATAAAACAGAGCAAAAGAGCGAGAAAAGGAAAATAACAGGTAGAGGTGGAAAAGCAGAAATAAAGGAGAAATAAAGAGCAAAGGGAATAAAGGCAAATTGGAAAGAAAAGAGCGAGGAAAAGAGAAGAACAGAAGCCAGTCCAAGGCAGTAGCACTGGGCCTCGAACTGGGGTCTGCGGCGGTGCTGAGCGGGGCACTTACTGTGGATCTGTGCGCTGAGAGAGCAGAGTCCTGACCAGAGGGTCAGGGGTCTTGCTCCACAGAGTCCATTACAATACAAGTCCACAGTGTGCCACCACTTCAGACAGCAGTTTATCCATGAGGGCTCCATTACCCCTTGTCTTTTGCAGATTCCACTGCTTCTCTCTGTCGCTTCTGTTTGCAGGGGATTTTAAGTGGAGATGGAAAGTTAGAGAAAGTAAGCTCCTCTCCCTAAATGAAAGATGACATATCATCACTCCACCACCATCACACCCCTCCTGCACATCATTTTGGGTCATTTCAATTAGAACTGGGTGAAATTTAAAATATGCTTTGCAATTCGCATTATTACCGGAATTTTGCATTACACTTGTTATACAAAATTACTAAAATTATGCATTCACACCACGTATCATAATTACACTTTCATTTGTGGTAAAAGTATATTGCAGTAGCAAAACGAACAACTAGGTTGCAAATGACTGTTTTATGCTGCAATTGTGTTTTTTGTGTGTATTTTTACTGTAAAATGTGTCCTTGAGTCAAAAATTGAGACAGGGACACATTTTGTGCTATAATATAGTTCTAAATAATGGATTTGCTTTTTGCATCACAATGCGTAATTTAAGGTATTTTCCCAAAATTCTGCATAATTATGTGAAAGCAAATTACACAAATTTCACAAACCTTTAGCTTCAATATGGCAACTTCAAGTGGTCAGTGGCCACAGCTCTCAGAGAGCTTTAAGCACCCTTCCCAAAAGTCACTACCAAATGAGTTCCTGTCCATCAAATGTTTTTTCAGAAGTGCATGTCCAAGGTGTCAGACAGTATGAATGCAATTAACCAATGCAGATTCTGCCACCACCCGCTTCCTCTCTCAGGAACAGGCTTATCCTCTACTTGTAGGCCTATTATGTGGGAAGGTTTTCTTCTACCTGCTGGCCAGCACAGTAATTAATGTGGCCCAGCAGGCTAGCTCAAAGCTTTTTTTCAATGGTAATGTGCAAAGCTGACATGAACTTTGCCTGGTAGTCTGCGTTGGATTGCTTCCATGAGTAGCGGTCTGTACTGGTTTGCATAAGTTAGGCCTATGTCTAGAGTGGCTAGTATTTAAAGCTATCCAAAGAGATGACAAGATCCTTAAGGCCTGATTACGAGTTTGATGGTGCGGCGACCTATCTGCTGTGCTGCCACACCGCCAAGTCCGTGGTCGGGCCACGCGCCAGATTACGAGTGTAGCTCGTGCCTGGTGGGCTTTTTTGTATGTTCCCACGGCAGTGTCTCTGAAAATGGGCACCACAAAGGGAATGCCAAAAACAGTAACTGCACGCCATAGACTGAAAATTCCATGCCGTGTAGGGACTGGGGTGCTTGCACACAGGGGGCACATGTTGTGCCTATGCCAGTGTGCATCCTATGGCTCTGAGGCACAAGGGGGCCCTTAGTCTTATTGCAAACTTTCTTCCCATCACATTGTGTATGGTTGATGATGTTATTGTTCAGTCATTTGGTTTCTTAGCTTCAAATAAAAAAAAAAGTCAACAGTTGGCACAATAAGGAAAAAGATAAGAGAAAAAGCTGTTCTGACCACGTTTCTTTTGTGATCTATTGTGAATGACCAAGTACTGCAATGTTAATTTTGATCTGGCAAGAGTTAAAGTCGTGTTTTTTAAGAGTCAGCATTGCACAGATACATTTAGCAGCTAGTATTTTATATTTTATCCGTAGAATGTGTAAATGTTGGCAGACTGATGAATCTTGGAAACAAAAGATGCAAATTAAGCTTTACTTACTAATGGTGCTTTTGTTTGAATGTTCAGACGCGGTCCGTGTAGGAGTGCCGGCCGGGCGGTGACGTGGTGCGGGAGAGGCAGGGTGGGGGTAGCAAGTGATTACGGACCAATACAGGTAAGTAAACATTTAAATCAATAAAACGAATTTCGTTAGAGCGCTGCATCGCCAAATGCGATGCAGTGCGCGCAACGAAATTCGTTTCATTGATTTAAATGTTTACTTACCTGTATTGGTCCGTAATCCGTAATTTGCTACCCCCCACCCTGCCCCTCCCCCGCCCCACGTCACCGCCCGGCCGGCACTCCTACACGGACCGCGACTGTGAATGTTGTCTATGTAAACCTATTTGGGCAACGTAACTGAAGTATTATTTGCGTGTTTTCCACAAGTGAATAATGGAAGGTTCATGCATATTTACACAAATTATATATCAGAGATCATTGTGTGTTGTGCAACCGATTCTTATCAAAGGGCTGGAGGTATGGGCCCTCTAGAATTATACGTTGCTTGGTTTTAAAGTTCTCCAGGATGCTACTCATTTCAAACCCATTCTTCTCAATTGTTACTCTGCAACTTTACTTTTTATGACGCAAGCCCAACCCAAGACCAATACGAAAGAAATGCCGGTCGTTTTAAAGATCGGAAACTCAGAGCTCTGCCTTCAGCATTTGAATAAAAGGTTTCATATGCAAGCCACCTTCTGAGACACTTTCTGCGCCTCATGCATGCACTATTTCATTGAGTTGCTGAGTTAATGTATGCACTCTACTATATAGTGCAATTTTGTAGAAAGTGTGTGCACGTCGCCTTTCTGCCCCTGCCTCAGGAACATCCAAGGTCCATGACCTCTTTATGTTTCTGAATTGTGCTGTATGTCCATAATTCAGCACTAACAGCGATACCAGGTTAATGTATGCGCTGTAGTTGTTATTTAATTGAATTAAAGGGAGCTCCCGGTTTGGTGGCTGCACTTTTAACAGCCTAATTTTATTGGAAACAGGAGCATGGCCCTATTCTCTTCTTTCGCAAAGGCGCAAACAGGATCATGAAATGGCCGCAGATTGTAATTGTGATGCATGATATACTGAGATGTGTTCAGTGAGAAATTTGGTTGAAGTAGAGAAAATGCAGACTGGCCTTTCCTGAAAAGACACAGCTAGCTAGCTCAGAAAAAGTTTACTTTTGTGGATAAACTGGCCCGCAATTTGGTTAAAGATGTGAGACATGTCTTTTGCATGTCAGTACGTATTTTGAAAGGAGGATTGGTTCTTTATGTGCAAGGGTGTCAGCTGTTTAGGACCCGTATTACTGACGTTAACACCTTCATCCTCAAACATTCTGGTGTATCCATCTTAAATGAATCCCATCTGCGGGCCCAGGGAAATCTCTGGTTTGAAAGAACCTTTACTGGAGCCAGACTTTCAACTGCCTGGTTGTCACTGGTGTCAAAGATAGCATTTTGCTGGTGAAAGTTAGTACATATATTTTAGCATACGATTGTCCCCTTCACAATATTGTGACACAAAGCATCTGTTAAATATAGGGCTCACTGTCCCAGTCTGTGCCGCGGAGCACCTTTAACTGAGTGTGCCGGGAGTAGATTGATACAGTGCACTCTTTATAGTAAATATGCTGTCCTTTGCACAACCATCAAATTATGCCTGAAATGGGTGTAGGAAAGTAGGATCTGCTTCTTATGGTTACCCCCACTTTTTGCTTGATGTCTCACTGTTTTTGACTAGTCTGACTGGGATCCTGCTAATCAGGACCCCAGTCTATCTACTCTCTCCCTTAAATTGACAGAGATGTACTTTGGTACACTCCAGATTGGATACTGGGGTACCCTTATAAGGCCCTAGTATATGGTACCATGTACTCAGGGCATAGGTACCCCAAAGGCCTCCCATGGGCTGAAGCATGTATTATGCCACCCATGAGAGGCCATACAAAATGGAACTCCAGGTCTGCTACTGCAACCTGTGTAAGCTGGAGCTTGCACCACTTACTTTAGATATAGGTTCACTATATCTAGTGGTCACTACACTTAAAACTTATAAGTCACCCCTATAGCAGGCCTTAACAATCCTGAAGGCAGGGTGCTGAGCTTTTAGTGAGAGGGTGCCCCTGCATGAGCAGAGCCCCTCTGCAGCCTTCGGAGACCATTCTCCCGGGTTGTCTGTGACTCAGCCGGACATATAGGTAGAGGTGCATTATAACTTCGCGGTAAATGCTATCTCGAAAACGGCTGCATAGAAACATATCATGTTTGTATCAAACACCTTGTAATTATACCTCCGCACCAGTAACTGGTGTGGGAGGTATGATTCCACCCTTCAGAAGCGAGCTTGGTAGGGTCACTGGTCTAACCGGTGCCAGCCTTCTCGACCTGGGCAGCACAAAATGGCTGCTGCCGACCAGAGACACATTTCTGCCCTCCTGCTGCCTAGCTAAGCTAGAGCAGAGGAAGGCAGCACAATAGGCATCCTGTCACAGGGAGGTGTGACCACCTCCCAGACAGGATGTAGTGTATTGGGGCTGGGTGGGTGCACTCTGAGAGTGCCTGAAAGTCTGCACTTGGGGCACATTTGGTGTCCCTGTGCATAGTCCAGCTCAAACCAGTTCTGGGAGCCATTGGCTCCTGCTCTGGTGCAAAACATTACAAAGGATATGGGTGTAACCACCCCTCTGTCCTGACCCTCCCCTAGGAAGGTCCCCTGAATCTGTCCAACCCTCTCCCGTGGGTACAAAAGGGCTTACCTGGCTGTAAGACTTTAGATTTTACGTGGACAAGATTCTGCAAGAAGAAACCACTGATCTTCGACCGTCTGGACACTCTGGACTTCGCTGGACTTCGACTGGGCCCGACTTCGTCTCCCTCTCCATCCAAAACTTTGTCTGTGCCCTTGCTCCATACAGGCTCCGTGCAGGACCTGTGGTGGTCCCAAAGACAACTGAAGAATCTCCCTTGGAGTGAAGGAGTCACTCCCCTGCTTCGCAGGCCCCTAAGCGCAACTGACTGGTCTGCTGCTCCTGAGTTCCTGTGGACTCCGAAGATTTCAGCAACACAGGAGTTGGGTTTCCGAAGGTCCCTGAGGTCAAGCTGCCCTCTCACCGAGTTTGAGGCCAGTATCCCTCGTGGGGACTGCATGACCCGAACCCCTATGAACCGCGTCTATTTGCAAGTGCATATGCTTTTTGACAATTCCTGAGCTTGTGCATTGGACCCCGTGTAGTCCTGACCCTAAGCAGTATTTGCACCAAAGAACCCCGGCCTCCTCACATTGAGTGCTCCGTGGGCTGGTACTTTGCAATCTTGCTCGAGGTCCCCTTGCGACTCCTGGTCATTCGGCCTGTGGGTCCCCCTGAGGGTCATCTTGATTTCTGTTGGACTTCCCTGTTTGCTCCAGACGTGCCCTGACTCCCCATTGTTTGGTGAGGCCCCTGGACCTTGCTGGTCCACACCGTAACTTGCTTGACCTTCCTGCGTGGGTTGCTTTTGCCAAGGCTTGTTGGTGCTCCAGCTGGACACCGACCCCTCAGCACTTGACATCCTTTGTGGGACAGCTCACCTCCAGCTCCTGGTCATCCTTGACATCTCCTGGTCCTCGTTGCAGCAGAGTCAAGCATCCCTTCTTCGCACCTGAAGCACCCGACATCGGTGGGCATTCGTCTACCGAGCCCCTGGTCACTCTGAAGTGACCCAGGCTCTGTCCCCTCTGCTTTCAGGTTCCATCTTCCTCGAATCCAGGCTTGGATTCCACCAGACCCTTTTCACCTTCACGGCAGCAGTACTTCTTTGCAGCTCTCCATTGAGAACGACAGCAGTTTCCAACGCCACTTCAGACCTATGCACCCGGCTCCCCTGGAATAGGTAACTCGGGTACTACAGTATCCACGGGTGGGGTGGCTCTTCAAACTCTTAAGTTCCAACAGGTTTGCTCGAAGTCCTCCTAGAAGGGTCCTTAAACATTAAAAGTGTAACCGCGACTTCCCCAAGAATTGTACAGAGCCCGCGGTCGTGTTCCCACACTGCACCCGGCATCCGTGGGGTCCCTGTCTACTCACCATGGGTGGTTCCTTGGGGTCCCAGTGATTCTACGTGCTCCAGACCTTGTCTTGATCTCAGTCGTGACTGTTGTACCACTATTTTAGTATATGGTTTGGTCTCCCCTGGAGCCCACTGTGTATTGTGCTACTTACAACTGTTCTTTTGATCTCGTATTGTGAGCTTGGTGTTCTATCCTCGTGTAGAGGATAGTAGAGAGTGTTATATTAATAAATACATATTTTTATATAACTACTGTGTGGTTCTCCTTTCATTTAGTCATTCAGGAGGTGATGTTCTGGTAAAACAAGCTGCTTTACATTCCTTCAAGATTAAGCCTGAAAGCTGCTCTCCACAGCTACCACTAGGATAGCTTTCTAAAGGATATCTTTGACCTTTGACATCATAAGGGTCGTTTGGACTGGTGCAAGGTGCCCACTTTAATTAGCGGACAGCATATAACAGGCCAACTTCTCACATTGGTGTGCAGCACTTTGGGATTCAGGCTTGCTATTGTTTTACCAGATAAATCTCATTGAGTGATTAATTGAAAACCACTAAAGTATTAGGCACATATAATACTTCAAGGTTAGAATAAGTAAGTTCCACTGAACTTGAGGTTAGGTAAGTCAAGGGTCTAGCACACCCTTTCTCCAACCTAAGAGAGTTTAGTTTCCACTAGGTTAGGGAGGTGCATACACCATGAAGAAAGTTCTAGGGCCACTCGGGTTTTCTCACAACCACCTGCTATGCCTTCCCAAGAATGAAGAGTCGGTCAGACAGTAGAGAATACAAACTTACATGCTTTATTAGAAATGCACTGCAAAGGAGTCCATCATGACCTGCACCCTAAGATGTCTGCCGAGGGACTTACATCCCAACGGTCCACAGTGAGTAATCATTCTTCCCCAAGAGCCTCCATCCCCGCCCACCATGGAAAAGTATACCGGCCTGGGCCGAACATGAACAAAGGAGGCACTGGGAGATGAGCTACCACCTGCCAGATGGGTACATGTTATCAGAAACCCAAGGCCACTGTGCTGGGTCTCAGCGTCTCCTAACGTGGGAGCAGAACTACACACTTGGATTGGTATGTGAGAGCAGAATAGTCTCCTCATTAGCAAATCAGGAAACAGCCTTGGACAGAAAGAAAAAACATTAGCGAAATACAGTGTTCTGCTGAGGCAAGCATTATGGACCATGAGGCCTAACTCGGGCACAGTCTAAGCAGCCTAATAAGGATTGCAAAAACAAAATGGAGTCGCACTCGCTAACTGAGGCCTGCACATTACGGGGATAACTCAGCTGGTTGCATAACGTAAATACAACTGGCATCTATTTAGCCACACATTGCTAACCTAATATAACATGAAAGGAGTACATTGCAGGGACGGGATTTTAAAACCTAACAGGCCCTCCTTTTAGCATGGGTGACTAAATGCTTTATTGCTCTCCGGTAGGGTCTTTACAATTCTAAGGGAGAGGAAGAATAAGCAAAGTCACTCATGTTACAGGGGGAAAACAAGCAAGGCATGAACATTGAAAGCACCTAGTACTCAAAGATGCCCTCATCAATGAACATGATATCCTGAATTTCCTGCATCAACATAACAGAAATTTTGTAATCGCTTCTTGGCAATGTAGGGGTAGGAGCAAGTTTACTCATACAATAGGTGCAACAGGCTGGAAGGCAGTTAATGCATAAGCAACAGGTACAAATGACTCCTGCAATGGCTATTAGGACAAGCAATATTTTCCAACCCCACGATGTCATCAGACCCCAGAGCCACCCAGTGAGACACCATGAACCATTGTCCTGATGGATATCTGAGGCGAGTCTGTGCAATTTCTGTATTGCGGAGTATACAGTAGGGGCACTATCAGGAATATACACACAGCAGCTGCTGCCGATGACGTGACAGGCTCCACCCCTATCAGCCAGAATGATGTCTAAAACCATCCGGTTTTGAAGAGAAACGAGTCTCGTAGCCTGAAGCTCGACTGTAATGTTAGTCAATATATGGCAGGCAGTAGTATTAATAACTCCCTCAACTACCCTAGCAAGGTGACGAATATTACGACTATTGAACATGGGACCCCAGAACGGCAGAATGCCCTTCATTATGTCAGTAAATTGCTGCAGAGAGGTATCTGTCTGATCAATATCGTCTGGGTTGACAACCCTCTTAACTCGGTGTACCTGGAGATCCCTTCGCTGTAGTCTATGATCCTTATGGTAATTGGGCGGTGCAATATAAACGGGAGGCAAGAGAAAGGAAACATAACACCGTCCAGACCACCATCTCGGAAGCCATGTATAAGCCTGTACCCCACAGATGAAGTATACATTCGGAGGTATAAGCAAAGGTGGGCTGCTAGTAGTATTCAATCGGTATGTGTAGTTACAATGACTCTGTCCTACTGAATTGTTCCGTGTTCCTTCAACACAGAAACTAGCTGTTGAGTTGATCACAGGGACAGGCATAGCCTTGTCCTCTGTGATATTGCGTTCCTGGAAACATTTAAAGTATTCAGTGACATTAAAGCCTCGGAAATCTAGCATTTCATTTTGTAACCAAGTGACATTTTCGTGAGCTTCAAATACATTCATGCAAGCGTCTGGGTGCAGGGTACCCTCCTTGCCATCTGGACCAGGTGTATATCCCTGGTGTACCACTATATGCTCTAATACTGCTTCGTAGTCAGCCTGTACCATTTTCATAGCGTCAGCATGGTAGTGCATGTATACCATAGAGAGCAGTTGGAACCAGGCTTCACAGCTACCTAAGTATGACAGGGGCAATGACACCAGCAAATCATTTTTATGCATAACTGAGGGAAGTAGCCCACACACCCAGCAATACGTGGCATTAGTAGTACTGTGTACCTGATGAAGCATCTGAACGAAAGCATTTTGTGCAAATGTCTGTCTATGTCTCTCTTTATGCGGGGCCAATGTAACAAACGAGTGCTCTGCTGGAAGCGGGGTAGTCCCTATCAAGGTGTGCACAGGATGTTGTTCCTCCAGGTACCAAACCACCCCAAATACGACTAGCAAGGAAAGCAAAATTATTACAACAAACACTACTTTACTCTTAGTGGACCAGGAGGACCAAACAGGACCATTTGGAGTGGGATGCGGAGCCGCAAAGGGCTGCTCTTTATCAGGGAAAGGACAACGAAAGGGATACATTTGGACAACTTCAAGGACAACTTACAGGTGTCAAAAAGGGAAAGAAAAATCCACGGGCTAGAGCCACTTATTGCAACAACAGTACCAGAGGGCACAAGTCACCCAGCATCTGTTTAGAGCCTCGCCGGTAGGTTCCTATTGTTCATCAACGACGGTGCTATGAAGCACTCCCACGGAGGAGCTGCACAGTCGCAGCCCTTGCAGCAAAACAAATCCTTCTTCTTTCAGGATAGGGCACCCTCCCTCCTGGGCAAATGCCCTCAGCTATCCTGTCCAGTGTCAAGGGCAGTGCACCGGTGTTGTTCACCCTAGTCTAATACAGGCACCTTAGGCACAGCACCTGTGCGCTAAGCTCAAGTCCTTCCCTAACTCCTGGACTGTTCGGCTGGTGCGCCGTCCTTTTTCCAGGGCCTCAAATTATACCTGGTAACTCCAGGCACTGTTTCATCAACAAAAAGGGGCAGAAACTCAGAATCAGATGGGCATCGAGACTCAGATTCCGGAGTATTGGCGACGGTGTTATCCGGGGCGGCTCTTATCTCTGGTGGGATCGCCTCAGACAGAACTGCATCACTTTCTTTGTCCGTCTGCGCCCACCTCACCCGGGCATCAGAGAAGGGAACAAAGCGTGGCACCTTCTCGCACTCCTGATCACCGATGCCTTCGTTTACCCAATGGTCGTACAGGAGCGGGAGCGGGAGAGGCACCCTTTTCACATGAGATGTATGGATCCAATGCTTTCTGCCGTCCACCTTGACAGCCGTTCTGGTGGCGAGTAGCATGATTACTGGCCCTTTCCACCTCGGCTCCATGCTGCTTTTCCGCTGGAAGTTTTTAACCATCACATAATTACTGGGCTGTATGGAATGCCCGGGCCCCTCTGGTACTGGCCGCAATGTGGCTTGTATCTGTTGATGAAGAGAACGAAAATCTTTAGACAATTCATGCAGGTAGTCTACAAGTAGGAGGTACTCTATCTCGGAAAAGCGCTTGGGTCTGGGGACGCCCCAAACATTAGCAGGGCGTCCAAAGACCACCTCGTAGGGGGACAACCCTGTTCTAGAATGCGCTGTTGCTCTGGTAGATAATAAAGCTAAGGGTAATGCATCTGGCCATTTTAGTCCTGTGCTTTCTTGAATTTTTGCCAACTTCAGTTTGAGAGTACCATTGTACTTCTCAACCAGGCCTGCTGACTTGGGGTGATTTGCTGCATGGAACTTCTGCATAATATGTGTTGGAAAACGAGGCAGCATCTGTGAGGCCTGCACAAATAACATGACTACATTTGTCCTTCACTGGGAACCAAACACCCAATTGTAGCGCCTGACTCTCAGAGGGTAGCGTTGCAGAGCAGTCTGAGGCTTACTCAAGGGAGGTGGTGTGGGCTAGTAATCGCCATTTGCAGGTGTGCAGAAATAACACTCAATAATTGATTGTCCAGTCTGTACTTTGCTTTATAAAAGTAAGAGTACATTTATTAAACACACACACTACTCAATACTATGCACCAATTTACAAACATACATAAGCTGTTGGAATTACTTTGTGACATTGCATAACATCTCCACCGCTCCCGCAGGGGGGTGGGGTCTAGTACCACCACTCCCATGTATGCACATCATCCTGCCCCCAATGCCGGTAGTTGAAAATAACCTGGAGCGAGGGCCCGGCACACTGGCACCATCCCAGTGGCGACCCACCCCATTACCTCAACACGCATTAAAAATAGGTTCACCTGCCCCAGTGACACATAACCCTAACTGAGCATCTTATATTGACCATACAGTATGCACCCCTACATATTCAGGGCTAACAGTCTGGGTTGTTCCTCACTTCAGCGCAGCAGCAAGAATACATGTTTAAGCACACTTTAGAATGACAGTACTCAGCACATTTGTGGATCATTAGAATGCATTGCAATTACAGCCCCTAAAAACACCACAGATGAAATCACAGGCTTACGCATATACAGCCAGACACACTAGCAGGAAGGTCTGGCCACATAACCCCACTTTGCTTATGACATCACCTTACACAGGTACTGCACATTACACATGTGACCTTCAGTCCTCTACAAAGAAATAACAGTTAGTAAATGCATTTCTGGTGCAATTACACCTCTTCACCTCCAGGGAATGCCCTTCTCCAGACATCCTCAGCTCAGCCCTTCACTCCGTGATGCACTTCTCCTTACACCCTCAGCTGTAGAACAAAAGTTCCAGCCTAGAAGGTGTTAAATGCTGGTTGAGCCCTTGAGGGGTTATCCTTTTTAAGTCCCCAAGACACTTATGGAGGGACTTTTCTTCTTTGGGCTGGGGAGGCTGTGTTGCTCCTGTAGCTCCCCCTGCCCCTCCTTTCCCCAAATGAGGGTGACCCCCTCCTCTGGGGGCCACCAGGCACAAAGACGATCAATTACCATATGCCTTGCAAGGCATTGTGGGGCGCTTCGTGCTCCTCTTTCCTGCATATTATAGCAGCGGCTCTCCCGCTGCTTCGGGGAGAGCCGCGATTGCCCCGCTGGCGGCTTCTCCGTATCCCGACCTCGTTGGGGGTCCGGTCCCACCCGGACCCCGGCTGCTCACGAGGTGGAGAGCCACCTGGGGAGCCCACCCCCGGTGGTTCCCGCCAGCTCCCCACTCGGCCCGCACCCTCTGGTGCGTCCGCGGGAGCCAGAGACTTCCTTTTCGTCTGCCCGCTCCAGCGGGCAGACACGGAGGTAGCCTCCCTGGCCGCGGGTCTGCGGGGAAGTGCGGGGGCACTCCCCCTGCCTTCCTGCCACCACGGGGGAGTGCGACGGCAATCCCCCCTCTTCCATCTCCATTAGGGGCCCGGAGATGGGGTCCCGGGCCCCCGACCATTTCTTCACGGGGAGCGCGACGGCGCTCCCCGACTTGACTTCTCCCGCTGGGGCCCGGAGATGGGGTCCCGGGCCCCCAAAGATTCTTCGGGGGGGGCCACGACAGTGCTCCCCTCCATCCCACGTCCGCGGGGGCCAAGGTGGGCTCCTGGCACCCCGCTGGGGATCTTCTTCACGGGGAGCGTGACAACGCTCCCCGCCTTTGCTTCGGGGCCCGGGGATGGGGTCCCGGGCCCCTGGGTCATCTTTGCGGGGGCGCGACCGCACTCCCCGCCCCCCTGCACTCTTCACGGGGAGCGCGACGGTGCTCCCCGGCTTCGTTTTCAACGGGGGCCAGGGTGGGCTCCTGGCACCACGCGGGGGCACTTTCACGGGGTGCGCCGACTTTCTTCTTTGGGGGGCAGCCCCCGGGACCTGACCCACCCGGGGGCAGTTTCCAGACCGGTGGCGGAGCCCCACGTGCTTCGTCGTCGGTCCCCTCAAAGGTCAAAAGTCGCGTACCTTCTTGGGGGCATATCTCAGCCCCCAGGGGTCCGATCTTCTCCATTTTTGCGTCTTCTTGCTCCGGGTGGTGCTCCCCAGCCACTGGGAGCACTCTCCTTCGCCCTCCGGGTCTCCAAGAGGGTACATTCTGCAGGGAGCGGTTTTCACTGGCTCCCTGCGCCAGCCTTTCGCCTGCTCTCCTCCTGGGCCTCTCTTCTCCCTGCGCAGAGGCCCCTGCTTCTGCGCACCGGTCCTGGGCTCTTCTTCTGGCGCTGTTAGGGGCCTGGAGGGCAGTCAGGGGGTACCTCCATCCAACTGCCCATTGCCAGGCTCCAGCACCTTCCACCTCAGCAGACCACACCCCAGAGAAAGCTTCTCTTCCTGTGCAAGCACTTTTTAAAAGTTGAGTAGGGGGCTGGCAGGAAGTCTCTGTTGGTCCTATCAAACAGCGACACATCACTTCCTTGCCCCTGCTCCATCCTTCTTGTCCAGCCTCTGGGGTGGTTCAAAATGGCGTCGTCCAGGGTCTCTGGCCACATGGTCTCTGAAACAATTGCCCTTCCCTCCTTGGTGCACCCTGCTGCCTGGCACCAGTGATAGCTGCTGATGGATGGGCCTGTAGCCCCACCCATCTTCTCTTCGTGGAGAGGAGGCCTTAGCTTGTGGGAAAAAAAGGTTATCAATCCAGCCAGCTGAGGTCAGCCCTCAGCCTGGCCCTGGTTATGACTGACTCAGAGAAATGTGACATTTCTGGATGACCCAAAAGCAGTACAAATATGACTTTGGACTCTGCAGAATACTTCTTCTCACACCCGTTACAGTGGACTTTAGTGCGTGTCTGGAATCTGTAGGCCTTAGGAAAGTGACACTAGCCCATGGGCTCCACTTCCCACAGGGGAATAATGAAGTGAAAAACACAGTCAAACACACTGACTTTCCCTGGCATGTTTCTTCCCAGTGTATAAAGTCTATTCCATGTCACCACCCAATTCTGCATAAGTCCTGCCACACCATTCACTTTGTAGCTGCTCCTGGACTGCGCACACCAGGAATCTCCCCTGCGCAGCCCCTACACGTGTGCACACGCATGTATACAGGTGTCTGCATGTAACCAGCCCGGTGCCCTGTACTCCAGCTGCTGCGCAGCGGCCTAGTCAAGCCAGGGGGACACCAGTAAAATCCACATGCAGTCTCTTTCATCATGAGTTCCCTGTGGGTGAGTCCCAACTTATGAGGCTCTCCCACAGTAAAAGCTCAACAAATAGGCGCTCAAAAAGCGAAAAATCCGGGCGGCCCATAGTGTCAGAACCACCCTCTAACAATATGCAACTCTGAGCATACCAATTCAATGACTTTTGCATTGAAGTGGCTTCCGTTGTCACTCCAAATCACGCGTGGCAACCCATAGCGTGGGAAGTACTCTTTTAGAAGTGCCTTTGCCGTCGCCATAGCTGTATTCTCTTTAGTGGGGTAAGCCTCAATCCATTTACTGAATGCGTAGATCACTACTAGCACATACTTCAGGTTATTTACCCGTTCCATTTCGATGAAATCCATCTGGAGAACCTCGAAAGGGAAGGAAGGCGGTGCAAAATTACCAGAAGGTGTAAGGGTACCTTTCCCAGGGTTATGTTTCAGACAAATGATACAATGCTTCACTAGGTGCGTGGCTGTCTTAGCGATATTATCATTCTGCCATACTGGATCCAGCAACTTGCATATTCCTTTAGCACTAATGTGCGCCGGGCCATGTGTCATAGTCACAACAGGGAGCACATATGAATTAGGCAGCAACCACCGCTGTTTCCCTGACAAGTCAGTCCAACACCCATCCTCATCCAAGCGACCTGTTCTCTCCTCCCACATTGCTAATTCATCCAAAGTCACCTCACCCTGGATTTCCCTGACATTCTCCAATGTGTCCTCGAACAGTCCATTGTCTGGGACCCACCTAGCGGGACCTGCCACCAACATCAGTGTCATCTTTGATCGAGCTGTCTCCTTAGCTGTCTGGTCTGCGATAGCATTTCCCCTTCCCACATCATCTGTAATAGCCTTATGAGCACTACATTTCACTATTGCTAACTTACTGGGAAGTGTCAATGCAGACAGCAATCTATGTATCAATGGCCCGTTCTGAAGCCACAGTCCATGCGAAGTCAAGAAGCCTCTCTCCGCTCAGAGGCGCCCAAAATTATGGGCCACCCCAAAGGCGTACTGGCTGTCAGTGTAGATATTAACAGCCAGTCCCTCAATCAACTCACAAGCCCTGAGGAGGGCAACCATCTCTGTAGCTTGGGCCGATTGGTGCAGGATACGGGATGTCTCAACTACAGTGTGTAACGTTGTGATTGCATAGGCTGCAGTGGTGGTGCCATTGATCCAGCGGGTTACTAGCAACAAGCATTCATACACCGAATACTCACCTGGGCCCATTCATTCATACTGCCCTAGTAATTTCAGCTGGTGTGTCAGTTGTACTCTTTATCAATATCCCTGCTACCAATTACTTTTCTGATTGAAGAGTAATGACTTACCAATGGACCCTTTGATAATTGGGAAGTTTAAAATGAGTGACATTAAATACAATTCATAATCCTGAAATAATCACTGAGTCAGGAAGTTTTAAAATGTTTATCTATAGAATTAGCAGAGTAAATTACAAAACCACATAATACTTAATCGTATATCAAGGATGAAGCATATTAATAATCAATTATCGATCAATGACGGTTCCTATAGAAAGAAGAAGATAGAGACAGCAGCACAGCTAAAGGTTGCATTTATATTTACCTAAAGATGTGAGAACCAAACCCCTTGGCCAAGGAGTTGGATAGATAGGTCCCGAGAAGGATGAAGACCAAAGACCTCCGGACCAGGTTCAGAACAGGATAGGTGATCTCTCTATCAACGACGCCTGCGTCGTTCCCCTCTCTGACACTTTGCCTCTCCTCGATTTCTTCCGTGTCTTCCTTCTAATGGAATTTGCCGCCCCCACCTCAGGACCTCTCTGGACAGCGGTTCAGTCTGCAATCGATCAGCTCGTTGAACACCAAAACCTGAACTAACTAATTAGCTAATTCTATATCTATTATACCCTTCTACACCTAGGTACCTCCCATTAATATTTCAAAATTATGGGCCCACTACTTCTGATTGGACGGGGACAGGGGTTGATCCTCACACCATGTCAATTTAGTTCAATTTCTTTAAGCCCATTGTTTTAAAATACCGCCCCTCACAATTAATATATTTGCTTTATTTCCCACCCATCTCACGACAAAGTTTGATACACATCGTATACAAAATGTTGGCATTTTGCAAGAACATCGCGGATGTAGTGGAGTTGGCCCACAGGTCGCGGCATTGAATGACGTCCAAGTTGACTTCATCGCTGTGCCTTGTTTTTCAGGGCGCATGCGCACTTCTCATTGGCTTCAAGCTGCCTTTCCGTTAACCCAGGCCCCATTTTACGAACTAATAAAAAGTCAAAGAAGAAAACATTAAAATCACAAATAAATGTCTTCACTGTATACCCCCTATTTCTACTCTATTCCCATTTCCCAAACCACAGTTTTAATTGCAGCATATGCGCAAGCATTAGCACGTGAAAACATTAAGCAGCCATTTTAATACACACTGCACAGAAGCAAAGTTTTCCCTCCAAGCAAAGAAAGACGTCATACCACGTGATATTGTTGACACATGCGCAATGGAATTTCCTGCGCTTTAGCGGCCAATTTGGATTAGACAGGCGTTACTTATTAGTTTAAACACATAGGCAAGCTTCACTTGAATAGTGTTCATGTGTGCATTTATTAGTAGAGACATTACAAAGTTTAATAAATTAATACTATGAGAGAATTGCTTACGAGCAAGTCTCATTGTGAGTTCTTGCTCCATCAATCCCCTCTCTGATGGTGTTTCTGAGCCATCAAATACTACCCACAACCAGATGCCAACTTTTAGCATAAAATTGTCTCAACTTCAGCTTTGACACTTTCTATTTTTATCGTCTCCTTTCAATTTCTTGTATAATTCACTTTTCAGATCTTCTAGTTCAATTTCATCAAACTTTTGTTTCTTTCCTTTTCCTTTCACTCTATACTTCTCATTCTTTCTACAACATTTGCACCATATCATTATTGACAATACTATTATTGCTATCCCTGCTAAGGGTACTAATATTTGACCTATAAGTCCTTTCCCTACATTAGCAAACCAGGTACCACTTGACGTAATACTATTTGTCAATCTTTCCCATACACTATCAACTTCCAGTGGTTTTAGTTCATTCTCAAGTTTTGTTATATTCTGTATATACGTTCCAATTTCTGCAGTTTTGTCAGGAATATACGTGCAACAATGTTTCGTTTTCAATAATTTACAGACTCCGCCCTCTTTTGCCAATATTATATCAAGAGCAAGTCGATTTTGCATAACCATTGATCTAATCGCAACCATCTCCGCATTAATCATTAGAAAGCCTCCAGCAGTGTCCGTTGATAAACGATCCACCACTGTAGATAATTTACATATCTTCCTTGAGTTCAGAATTATTCCCACTGAAGGTATCAAATATGTCACCTACAATTTCAGAAAAACGAGCTCTTTTACTACGTGTTAATTCACTATTATTTTCATTGCTCCCAGTGTTCCTTTTTACGTGGTATATTTTTGGAAAAACTATTCCAAAATAACAACTTCCATACCACAGTGCAGGAAGCCTAAAGTAAGCCTTATTTCCACACACATAATAAATTCCAGGAAAAACTGAATCTGTTCCTCCTTTTAGTCCCCAACCTCCAAGAATTAAGAAATTGTGGGGCATATTATCAACGAGGCGATAAACAATTATCGCCGCTTTAGCGTCCGTTTTCGGACGAAAAGCGGCGATAATCTTATCGCCTAATCAGCAAGGTCACGCTATCGCGTGAATCCTTGCATTATCGCTCTTTCCCCCAACGCCCATCTTTGCATCTCTAATGAGATGCAAAGTGGGCGTTACTGGGCGTACCCCGGATGGGCTACGTTGCAAATATCGCCGATGTTCACATCGCGATATTTACAAGGCAGCCCACAGGATTATAGCAGACGTTAAATTTTTGCGAAAACGGCCGTTTTCGCCAAAATCTAACGTCTGCTGCAATCCTGACTTACCTATGTTAGACATAGGAGGTGGATTCTGCTGATACGACCACAGGGTCGTATCAGCAAGGTTATCGCCGTTTTGCTGGGAACATCGCTGGAAAACCAGCGATGTTCCCTGCAAAACGGCGATAACCTCGCTATCTCTGGAATTTTTATCGCCCTGGAGAAACGCGTTGTTAATAACGCGCTACCAGGGTGATAAATTCCAGAGATAGCATGCGTTAGGGAATACGTCGCTAATCACGGCCAGCGATAATTATCGCTGGCCGTTGATAATATGCCCCATTGTTCATATTCAATGGTGCCGATGAAAATATTGTTATAATCAGTCTTTAACCTATGCAGACAAATTTTTCCCTGTCTTTACAAAATCCAAGAGCCATAGCAGCTTGAGCCTTGCCAGGTGTGTAAATACCCTCTTTCTCAGCCCAAGGTGGCAGATGAGCCTTATGCTCAGATGCTTTCTTTTGAAAATTTTGTCTTCTATCTTCTACTAAATTCAAAAATATCTTTTCTTCTTCATGTAACGAACATGTTAGATTGCTTCTATGTGCATGTGTTATATCTATCGACTTCATTGTTAGGAAAAATTCTCCCATAAACTGTGCATCTTGACTACTAAGCACTGGGTTCATATTCTTTCGAATCGGAACCTCAGTAAATATTGCATCTATAGCTGAATAATAATATTGAAGTCTCCCTGTTCTATAAAATAAACTAGTCAATACACTACATGATATGCCATAAGTTAATGGCAAATGATGATATGTTAACCCTTCTGCTACTGATTCGGGTAACTTCATACAAACATAACAATCACTAACTTCCATGGTATCTACATATTGAAACAATAATTTTGTGAAAACATTTAAACTAGTGTCGTTATCTGATACCTCATGATGAAACTCTGGTTCATCTTCTGCTTCTAATTTTACTCTATTACTTTTCAATTTATCCATCCTTCCCCTCATTTCGTTGTTAATCTTTTTATCCATTATCATAAGGTAAGGAATTGCTACAATCACAACTAACCATACTACAAGCACCACTACCAGACTACATATGCATATAGCAAAGCATCTTTTACAACATTTCCGTTTCGGTCTTCCAGAAACTTTGTCATCAGGCATTTTGACAAGGAATATTTCTCTTCTTATCTTTTTCTTTCAAGACTTTAACGTTATCAAGGTGGTTTTATTTCTTTCTCATAAGTCAGTTCTGCACTTGTTCTTTCGTCACCACTTTCACTTGACTCTGAACTCTCGTAGTCTTCGAGGATTATATAAGTCCAATCAGGACCTTTAAACTTATTGTTCACAAGTTTTAGTCTTTTGCTTTTTCGTTTTTCAGTTCCACTTGTTTGTCCAGTTAGGCTTGTTACTTCATTTACTTGTTCCAGATCTTCACTCGTGGTTTCTATATGGTATTTTACTCTTTTAATGACACTAGGCCAATGATCACCTTTTCTGGCTTTCTTTGTTTGCACTGTCTCATCACTTCTTATTTCTTCTTCAAGAGTTCTTTTATTTTCAAGCTGTGGCACAGTTTGTTTTTCTTCATTTTCAGTCTCTTCTTCTATTTGTTCTTTTTTAGGTCTTATTGGTTTTTCTTCAGTTGCTCCAATGTGAGTTTCTACTAACTGACCCTGTTCAGGATTTACGTCTTCGTGCTTGAGGTTTTCCTGCTCGCTGTTTTCTTTATTTTCTTTTTCCTGAATGTATTTGTCTTGTTCTAACTGGTTCTGATCAGGGCTGATTGCACTTTGTACTTCGGCAGCCTGACCGCGTTCTTCTAGACCTATCTGTCCCTGCTCAAATTTTGTTGTTTCGTTGTCGATTTGAGCCCAATTTCCTCTCCCTATCTGGTCCTGCTCAGGTACTCTTATCGTTTCATTTTCCTCTTCCTGAGCTGCGTCTTCTTCACCTATCTGATCCTCCCTAATTTCTTCTAATTTTGCTAGACTTCTTGTTCTGTTGTAAACTTCTGGTATATCAACTACTGGTATCCAGTCCTGACTTGTGCTCGGTTGTTCTTCTTCAGCTTCTCTCGAATCTCTCACCTGGGATTCTTCAGCTGGGCAACCTTCAGCTTCCTCAGTTATTGATGCTGTCTGAGGATCTTGTCCTTCAGGCTCTGGCACCCTTTTGGTGTGGCTTACATGAATCCAATTAGGCAATCCTGCACATTTCACTGCTGTGTTCGTGACTAGTATAACCTGACAAGGTTCGCCCCACCTGGGTGATAAACACGTTTCTCTGGTGTGATGCTTCACAACCACCCAGTCTCCGGGGTTCAGATCGTGCTCTTGTTCAGGCTGCCTGGAAACTGCATCTTCTCCAACCTGGTGAGAGACAGAACGCACTAGGTCAGCCAATCCTTTGCAATAATCGAGAACCATATCATCAGTTATGTTCAGCAGTTTATTTGTAGGTACATGTGCTTGTCTCATTGCTCTTCCCATGATTATTTCATGCGGACTCAATCCGGTATTTCTATCAGGAATGCTTCTGAGTCCCATTAAAACAAGAGGCAATGCACCTGGCCAATCTAGCGATGTTGACGCACACATCTTTGACAGTCTTGATTTTATTGTGCCATTCATTTGTTCAACCACTCCAGAAGCCTCTGGGCGGTATGCACAGTGCAATTTCTGTTCAATTTGTAATGCTTCACAGATTATTTGGATTACATCGTTGTTAAAGTGACTTCCTCTATCTGATTCCAAAGTTACTGGGAAACCAAACCTAGGAATGAGTTCTCGTAGCAACAGCTTTGCGACTGTAATGCTGTCATTCCTTCTGGTAGGGTAAGCCTCCACCCATCTTGAAAACAGACACACTATGACAAGTACATATTTCAGTCCTTTACATGGTGGTAACTGTATGAAATCTAGCTGCAATCTCACAAAGGGACCTTCAGCCTTTCCAATTTTTCCCAAACCAATTACTGTTCTCCTTCCCGGATTATTAATTTGGCAAGTCAAACACCTTTGGCAAAGACTCTCTGCTGCAGCCCTAAACTTTGGATTATACCAACTTTGTCTATAGAGTCTAATCATGGCATCTCTCCCTACATGTGTGTCTCCATGGTACATTCCGGCCATTTGTGAAATCAGACAGTCGGGCATGACTTGTCTGCCATCTGTGTATACCCACACATCGTCATCTGCTCTTCGGGTACATCCTATTTTTATCCAAACATCTCTTTCACTCTCGTCAGCATCGTCTTGCAGTCTTTTCACATCATTCCATGTTTCAGGTGGTGCACATAACATAAGTTGGCAGCTCATTCCCATCCTTTGAACCCTTTTATTTACTGCCAACCTGTTTTTGGCACAGTGTTGAGCCACCAGATCTGCGTATCTGTTACCGACTACCACCCAGTCATCTCCTGACTGGTGCGCGGTACATTTCACCACCGCCAATTCTTTTGGGGATTGTATTGCTTCCAATAATTCTTTTACAAACTGTCCATTTTTGATTGGGGATCCTGAAGAAGTCATGAAATCCCTCTGCATCCACAGTTGGCCAAAGTCATGCACAACCCCGTACCCATATTGACTGTCCGTAAATATGGTTACTCTTAAATTTTCCCAATTTTGGAAGCTTTGATCAGAGCAATTAATTCAGCTACTTGTGCAGACTTGACTCCTGGTAAATAGGATGCTTCGACTATTCCAGTTAGTTCACACACAGCATAAGCTGCGCTCAGTTTACCACCCTCATGCCTTAGGCATGAGCCGTCCACAAACAGCTCCCTATCTGGATCTTTTAGGGGCGTCTCCTGTATGTCAGGTCTCAGTTTTGTACACAATTCTGTGACCTTAGACAATCATGTTCTGGATCGTCCTTAACTTCTTCAAATATTGGATCTGGCAATAACGTAGCAGGATTCACAACAGTGCACCTAACTATGGTCACATTTTCAGCTCCAAGAATAATTCGTTCATACCTTGTCATCCGACTAGGTGTGAGATACTGAGTTCTAGTTCTTGTCAACAAGATCACAACTGCATGTGGGACAAACACTGTTACAGGATATCCCATTACTATTGACTCACTTTGTTCAATGCTCCTACAGGTAGCAGCGACTGCTTTCAAACAGCCTGGCAATGCTGCCGCCACTGGATCCAATGTAGCAGAAAAATATGCTATAGGACGCCTGTCTATTCCATGCCTTTAAGTTAACACTGAAAGTGCACAATTTTCTCTTTCATAGCAAAATAATGCGAATTCTCTTGTATAGTCAGGCATGCCCAAGGCAGGTGCCTCACACAATGCATTTCTTAATTTTACAAATGCACCAGCACTTTCATCATCCCATTCAACTGGATCTTTGGCTTTCTTTTTGGTTAACTGAATTAAAAGCTTTGCTAGTAGTGAAAACCCTATAATCCATTGTCGACAGTAACCTACTATTCCAAGAAACATTCTCACTTCTCTTTGTGTTTCTGGCATTTTCATTTTCTTGATTATTTTTATTCTATCAGATGTTATTCTTCTTGTTCCTCTTTCAATTTGGTGTCCCAAATATTTAACTGCTGTTGTACAAAACTGCAGCTTTTCAGGTGACACTTTGTGTCCTTCCTCAGCCAAATGGTTGAGTAACGCAATTGAATCTTCAACACAATCATCATGAGTGTTGGATGCTACCAGTAAATCGTCTATATACTGCACCAAGACTGAACTCCTGAGTAGCACTAATTTCTCCAAACACCCTTTCAGTATTTGATTAAAAATGGAGGGACTTTCTGTGAATCCTTGAGGAACACGATTCCATACATAGACTTTGTTTTCAAATTTAAATGAAAAGAGATATTGGCTATCTGGGTGCAATGGTATTGAAAAAAATGCTTGGCATAGATCAATCACAGTAAACCATTCTGCACTCCAGGGTATCTGGTATAGGATTACTGCAGGATTTGGTACTATAGGACAACAAGGTACCACAATTTTATTAATTTTTCGCAAATCCTGAACAATCATATACTTTCCACTAGGCTTTTTCAAACCCATGATTGGTGAATTACAAGGGCTACTCATAACTTTTTTAATATGCCCTGTTTTACCATTCTATTAATTTCCTCAACAACTCCTTCTTTTACCTCTGCACTCATTTTGTACTGTCTAGTATTTGGGAAAACTGCACCTTCCTTTACAGTGATTTTTACTGGGTCTATTTTGACCATAAGTCCTACTTCTTTCCCGGTGAAATCCCATACCTTGGAATTCACTGTAGTTCTTAGTTCTTCTGGTAATTCGTATTTTGTTATCAAAGAGAACATCTCATCTATTTCTGTACCTTGCTTGGCTATCATGAACTTATAAACATGATCTTCATCCGGGGTATGTATTGCAACACCATCCGGTGTGCAGAAAATAGTACAATTCATTTTGCACAATAAGTCTCTACGCAATAAGTTTACTGGACTAGAATCACACACTACAAATTGATGCATTTCTCGGAAGTTTCCTATTTTTACTTCCATTGGCTCAGTAAGGGGTGTTCTGATCTTTCGATTAGCTACACCTACAACTTGGATAGCTTCTCCAGAGAGAGGAAGGTCTGGGATGTCTGCTGTTCTCACAGTAGAACGGGTAGCACCAGTGTCCAAAAGGAAAGTGATATCATTACCTCTTACTTTCCCTTCAACATATGGACCTGACTGATCTACCAGCAAGGATGCGCCAAGTACGCACTCCTTCTCCCCCTCTCTTAGGCACCGTCATTGATGATTATATGGGTCAAATTTGTTCTGTAAAAGAAACTGTGAAGTTACATAGTCATTCTTACCACTTCCTCCTTGATATCCGACGTCTGTACCGTGCGTTGCTCTGCTTACATTACCCTGTATAGGTGCAGGTGGCAACTGACTCTGAGGATTTACACCCTGCTGTGAGTCATTCTGCGTCTGTGGATTTAAATTATGATTTGGGCCATTATTATTTCGAATCTTTTTACATTCATCCTTCCAATGCCCCAACTTTCCGCATCCATGACAAGGAAATTTCTTTTTAGCCTCTTCTCTACTCATTCGTCCTCTCACTTTTCCACCATTCATTCCAGAATCTTTTCCCTGATTATCAGTTGGATTATCCAAATTAATTCCGTCACTCAGCCATCTTTACCTGAGCCCACATCACTTTCTCTTGCAGTTTCTTGTGCCTATCCTCAATATCGTCTCAACAATATTTTGCATATTTCAAAATTTCGTCTATGGGCTTCCCCTGCCAGCACAACATGTGCTGCTTAATCATCTGACAAATCACTGGCTTTAAACCATAAACAAATCGGTAGACAAACTGACTCATATTTTTATCTCCAATGTCCTCAAATCCACTATACTGTTTGAACACCTGTAATAGACGTTCATAATAGGCATGTACTGATTCACTTGCTTCTTGGGTAGTCCTGTCTATTTTCACCCAATCTGTTTCCTTTGGTGGTATTTTCCCTTTCAGGTAAGTTATTACCTGATGATACTTTTTCATTACATCACTTGATGGAGCACCTGTCTTTGCATCTCTAGGATACTCTTCACTCGGCCAGTCAACTGTAATTTTACAATCTGTCCACAAATCGGCAGGTACCACTATGTCAAACAAACCATCCAAGTCCTTCAACAATACCTTTGACACTTTCACAAACCTCTCAACCTGCTTGTACCATTCAATTGGCTTTTCTCTCAACTTTGGAAAATCATTCGTAAATGACAAAATATCTTGTCTACTTCATGGGACATGAACGTAACCTCCTCCAGGTACTTCCCGCATCGGGTACATCTGATCTACTTTCCCTGTTTCCTTCAATAAATATTCTGAATTCGATCTACTGTACCGTGCTTCTTCCTTTTTCTTTGTCCATCTAGCTTTCCATTTATCTAGATCTCCCCATTGCTGTAATACTGACATTAATTCTTTTATTTGTAGTTTTCGACCAGAGGCATTCATGTTTTCTAGATCCTTGTCAGAAAAGTCTGCTCTATAGGGTTTCTGTAGTACTTTTGACTTCCCTATTTCAATCCCCATCTGTAAGGCCAAATCTGATAATTTCTCATGAAATATCTTTACATTTCTAGTTATGCTTCTGCATACGAACAATAGTTCTTCATCATAAGTATTTAGACGATCTACTCCTACATTTCCTGCTATCATTTCTTCTAATTCGACTTTTAATTTGTAGATGTCCATGATCTTTGGGGGTAAACTCTGTCTGTCTGATCCTTGTGCCCACCTTTCTAAGTCTTCTGGCGTTACTACTGTGGCACTTTTGGTTCCGGATGATATTACTATATTTACATCTTTGGAGCAACCAGGTGTTATTCTCCTAGGAGTGCTATTTACAGATCCTCAAATAGGTAAATCCATTAGGGATATCATAGATTCACAATCACTGATCTGGTCATCAATTATTATGGTTTCAGGTTTGGGAATCTCTACAGGTGTAGGCATGACAAATGGTTTCGGATAATTTACCTTGTCACCATATAAGGGAACCACTGGACCAATTGTTACAGGTATGGTCAGGGAATCAGGATGTACATTCAGCTGTGTTATTTCCTGTATCAGTTCAGCTCTGTTTCTGTCTATAGCCTCTTTTTCTTTATCCTGAAGTACCCTATTAACTGGTGGATTATGCAATACTTGCGGTACCAATGGTGTTCTTAAAATTGGTGCACTTGGGGTACATCCACTTGTCCCTTCCTGATATGGTGGCGGGTTCTTTAATATTTCTTCCTAAAATTCATCTTCAGAATCTCCAAACCCTGTCACGTGTTTTGTCTTTTCTGTGCATTTGCTCCCTAACGACTCTTCTGCTATACAAACTGGATATAAACCCTCGGTAAGCATCGCTCTTCTCTACTGTTTCATCTGACCGTCTCTTGACTCATTTTGGTATCTAGGAAAAAATCCCCTATAACCCCTACTGCTTCTTGATCGGTCACGATCAAATGCCTCTGTTTCCCACTCTTCTAAGGCTTCGTATTGCGTTAATCTTGGTCTGGGTTCTAAGTCATTCATCCTCATTCTTAAATTTTGAAGAATTCTCCCATTGAAAGTACCATTCTCTGGGAATGCTAATATTCCGTAATTTTTGGTATATTCTATCCAATTTTCTAACCATACACAAGTATGATAACCTCTCTCCATCATCATGAATGAAGCGGGCGTTTTTGCTGGTGGAATGATAATTCCTTCTCTAGTTTTAATGGGTTTATCCTTCTGAAAATAATTCTTAATCTTTTGTAGAAATGACATTTTTCTCTTTTCTCCATACATTTTGGGTAAATATCTATGTATCGAATTATATTCTGCAAAGCCTAGGAATCTCCTATCTGGACGGGTTCCTGTTAAAGTCGGATCACGTTTCCACATATAATCTCCACTATCCACTAGGATTTCGACTTCTATGCTGACAACCAATTAAATTCCAGCTAACATTTATCTCTGAACCAATCCTAGCACCACTTTTCAGTGATGTCTGTCTGACGACCCCTCCTTTACAATCTGCGCTTTTCTGTCCTTCGCTGTTTCAACCAATCCCAGCGCGACACCTGTGACGTCAGTATTACTCCTGACTACTGACCCCTCCTTTACAAGAGTCGTTCCACGCCCGCTGTTTCAACCAATCCCAGCACGGCGTATTGTGACGTCAGCTTCCTCTCCGGCAGCTGACCCTCCCTTTACAAATTCGTACGCAAAACTTTCTTTTCTCTACGCTTCTTATTTAAGTTCAGTAACAACATAAAACATTCGCTATCATGCCAGTTTCTCTAAATTGGAAAAGATAGTTTCTCTCACACTTAGTAAAACCTTCCGTTTACTAAACATACACTACGAGTAAAACCCTTCCGTTTACTCTTCACATAAGCTTTGGAAGTACCTGCTACTTCTTCAATGTTACCCTTTCTAGGTGATATAACATCAAATTTTACCAGCGTATTCCTTTGCTATTACTCACACGCATAGAATCCCTAACAAGTATTGATAGCCCTGCTTAACTTTTCAGTACTATTTCTGCCTGACAGATAACCTCACTGCAGTATGGCTTCCACTTACCATCCGCTATTCAATTTTCCCCCGGGGAATTCTGGACAACATAAAACAAAACTTTTGAACAACGGATGTTAGTTTATAAAAAATAAATTCTCATTACCCAATTAACAAAGTGCAACCATCCTCTGATAACCAGAAAACTGATCCAGCGGGTTACTAGCGACAAGCATTCATACACCGAATACTCACCTGGGCCCATTCATTCATACTACGCTAGTAATTTCCGCTGGTGGGTCAGTTGTACTCTTTATCAATATCCCTGCTACCAATTACTTTTCTGATTAAAGAGTAATGAATTACCAATGGACCCTTTGATAATTGGGAAGTTTAAAATGAGTGACATTCAATACAATTCATAATCCTGAAATAATCACTGAGTCAGGAAGTTTTAAAATGTTTATCTATAGAATTAGCAGAGTAAATTACAAAACCACATAATACTTAATTGTATATCAAGGATGAAGCATATTAATAATCAATTATCAATCAATGACGGTTCCAATAGAAAGAAGAAGATAGAGACAGCAGCACAGCTAAAGGTTGCATTTATATTTACCTAAAGATGTGAGAACCAAACCCCTTGGCCAAGGAGTTGGTAAGATAGGTCCCAAGAAGGATGAAGACCAAAGACCTCCGGACCAGGTTCAGAACAGGATAGGTGACCTCTCCATCAACGACGCCTGCGTCGTTCCCCTCTCTGACACTTCGCCTCTCCTCGATTTCTTCCGTGTCTTTCTTCTAATGGAATTCGCCGCCCCCACCTCAGGACCTCTCTGGACAGCGGTTCAGTCTGCAATCGATCAGCTCGTTGAACACCAAAACCTGAACTAACTAATTAGCTAATTCTGTATCTATTATAGCCTTCTACACCTAGGTACCTCCCATTAATGTTTCAAAATTATGGGCCCACTACTTCTGATTGGACGGGGGCAGGGGGTTGATCCTCACACCATGTCAATTTAGTTCAATTTCTTTAAGCCCATTGTTTTAAAATACCGGCCCTCACAATTAATACATTTGCTTTATTTCCCACACGTCTCACGACAAAGTTTGATACACATTGTATACAAAATGTTGCATTTTGCAAGAACATCGCGGATGTAGTGGAGTTGGTCCACAGGTCGCGGCCTTGGATGACATCCAAGTTGACTTCATCGCTGTGCCTTGTTTTTCAGGGCGCATGCGCACTTCTCATTGGCTTCAAACTGCCTTTCCATTAACCCAGGCCCCATTTTACGAACTAATAAAAAGTCAAAGAAGAAAACATTAAAATCACAAATAAATGTCTTCACTGTATACCCCCTATTTCTACTCTATTCCCATTTATTTATAAATCTATCCCGCATTAGTAGCATTAGAATACCACAGTTTTAATTGCAGCATATGCGCAAGCTTTAGCACGTGAAAACATTAAGCAGCCATTTTAATACACACTGCGCAGAAGCAAAGTTTTCCCTCCAAGCAAAGAAAGACGTCATACCACGTGATATGGTTGATACATGCGCAATGGAATTTCCCACGCTTTAGCGGCCATTTTGGATTAGACAAGCGTTACTTATTAGTTTAAACACATAGGCAAGCTTCACTTGAATAGTGTTCATGTGTGCATTTATTAGTAGAGACATTACAAAGTTTAATAAATTAATACTATGAGAGAATTGCTTACGAGCAAGTCTCATTGTGAGTTCTTGCTCCATCACCATCTGGTAATTTGAAACAAGAGCCATCGACATATAGTTTCCCTTGGGGGTCAGATAAGGGAACGTCAGTGAGGTCTACCCGTCTCTTCGTTTTTTCCTCAGTCCGAAAATAAACAATAATGGACATAATTGTCCTTTTCTTCCGAAGGGAGGGGTAGTAACGTGGCTGGGTTCAGAGTAGCACATCTTTTGATGGTAATGTGCGGAGCAAACAGGGTCAGTTCATAGCCAGTCAGACGCGCACTAGTAAGGTGCTGCGTCTTTGTCTTATTCAATAATGTATCCACAGCATGAGGTACCATGACTGTGAGGTCCGTGTCAAGAACGAGCTCTGCCGATTGTCTGATAGAAACTGCCACTGCCACGGCAGCTCTCAGACAGCTCGGGAGCGCTCTGGCGACATTATCAAACATGGCAGAGAAGTAGGCGCAGGGTCTCTGCTTACCACCGAAACTCTGTGTTAGAACAGAAAGCGCGCAACCGTCCACCTCATGCACGAAGAGCACAAAAGGCTTCTGGTAATCAGGAGAACCAAGCACAGGAGCTGAGCAAAGTGCAGTCTTTAATTGCTCAAAAGCTTGCTGGCATGCAGGTGTCCAAGGAAGGGGTTCATGCACATCTTTGGTGGTCAGGTAAAGAAGGGGTTTTGTTAATAGGGAGTAGTTAGGGATCCAATGCCGACAATACGATGTTATCCCTATAAACGTGCGTACCTCGCGTTGGGTTCTAGGGACAGACATGTTAGTAATGGCAGCTAGGCGCTCAGGTGTTAGTCTGCGACCTTCCTTCGACAGTAGGTGGCCTAAATAGGTGACCTCCTGTCGACAATATTGAAATTTGGAAAGTGACACCTTGTGTCCATGGTGCGCCAGATGCAATAATAATTTAACTGTGGCATCTTTGCAGCCATCCTCATTGTCCGAGGCCACAAGGAGGTCGTCAACATACTGCAGCAGCACATTACCAGAGAAAAGCTCCAAAGAATCCAATTGAGCTTTCAAGGCTTGGCTATAAATACTGGGGCTTTTGGTATAGCCTTGTGGAGCACAACAGAATCTAAAGCTCCGGCAGGCTATTGCGAATCCAAACAGATATCTGCTATCTGTATGGATTGATATGCTGAAGAAAGCATTTTTCAAGTCTATTACAGAGAACAATTTCGCTGATGGGGGAATCATTGTTAAGATCGCTGTAATGTCCGGAACCACAGGGTATTGGGGAACTACGATCTTACTAACCGCTCTGAGGTCAATCACAAAACGGTAAACATCAGGGTGGGCGTCAGGAGAATCCAAGGGGGCCTTTTTAAGGATAGGAAGAATAGGGCTATTACACACATTCGCCGTAGTCTCCTCAACCACACCAGACTCAATAAAATCCTGTATTATTTGCAATAGGGCCTTTTCACCTGCCTGGGATATCTTGTACTGGGGAATACGTGTCAATTTAGCATTGTCCCTCACGTGTATAGAGACTGGCGGGATCTGGAGTAACCCCACATCCGTGTCTCCTGTAGCCCATAACGTACATGGCACATCTCGAAACTCAGCTGGAAGGGGGGCATCCTTCGCAAAACACTGTTTGGCATGGGCTACCTGCGGTCCAATAGTCATGTAAACACCGTCTGGAGAACAAGAAATTGTCGCATGCAACCTTTTTAACAAATCAAGTCCTAACAAATTTTCTCCACAATTTGACGTCAGTAAAAATGGTGAATCGACCATAAAGGGGCCAATAGTCAAAGCAAGAGGCTTGGAAATGGGGCTAATGACCGGCATGCCTGAGAAACCCACCGACACATTGTTTTGGCCAGACAGACCTGCCCCCGGGACCAGTGAACGGGAAACAGAGCTATTCATAGCCCCTGTATCAACTAAAAACATTTCAGTAGTACCCTGTAAATCAGCAGTGACATAAGGTCCATTCTGATCTATAGGCACAGGAACTGGTCCCTCGCCCTGTCCTCGGCTGTCCTAGCTGTGAGACAACCCCGTCACTTCGTCTATGTCATAATCGTCGTGATAATACTGTCGTCCTCTGGGATCATCAAAATAATTCCCGCTCTGGCTATTGTGTGATGAATCCTCTGACTGCATTCCCCCTCTACCTCCTGTTCCTCGTCTGCGTCCTCGAAAACCTCGACCCCTTGGGGCCTCACCCTTCTGTAACAACTCCAGACACTCATTCCGCCAATGTCCCTCCTTTTTGCAGTACGCTCATTGGTTGAGCCCGAGGGGCGCTTTTGATGCGCCACCTCTGCCAGGCCGCTGCTGGGCTGATCTCGAACCTCTACCTCGTCCATTTCCCCTTGCAACCTGCTGCATCACTACCCTCGTCTTCAAATCCTTTGAATTTTTCTCCACCCTTTCCTTGTCCTCATTCTCTCTATGTTCGTAATATTGTGCCATACTCAATATCACAGACGGGGATGACCTCGTCCAAGTACTTTCCGAAGCCTGCAACCGTGTTGCAATCTCGGGAAGTAAGTTAGTGACAAATCTGTTGACAAATGAACGAACACCACCCTCCTGCGATAGGTCCTGTCCACTAACATCTAAAAACACCCCTTCAAATCTAGTAAAGAAATCCGACACACTTTCATCCTTCTTCTGGCGACACGCAGTCAACTTATCCCAATCCACTCTCTTTGGCGGGATAAGTGAGTGCATGTATGTGATAATACGCCCTGACAAAGCGAGGCGCTCCGCTTTCGGCTTGTCGCCGGGCTTACGCTTCTTAACCCAAGCCCTGATCTCATCCCATGTTCCTCCCAACTCTAATGCATGATCCTGCGTATGGACCTGCCTCCATATATCCACTGGTACCAGCAGACCAAAAAACAGCTCTATTTCAGCTAGCGTCATTACTGTGGAAGAGGCCGCCTCCGTCAATTCTTTATAATATGCAGTAGGGTTTTTCCAGGGGTCCGGCAGCTGGCTCTTTAAGGATAGGATCTCACTCCTTTTCCAAGGAGTATAGATCCATTGCTCCTGAAACCGAGCGTCGACCCGTTGTCTAATCACAGCATTAGTGGAATCGCGCAGTTCTGGAATTTCATGGTGGTAAATGGGATGAACCTCCCTCATGGGATGCTGTGTCCCCATTGTCGGTACCTTCTGGAGCAATCTACCTCGGTAACCCACTAGTGTCGTTATATTGCTAAAAACCTCATTGGGAGCCATACCTGCAGCATATACCCTATCCCGTATGTCATATATGATTTGTGGTGCAACACCCTGAAAACATTGTTCCCACAACTATATCAGCATCGCCGACATGTGCTTAAGGGCATGCTGCTGTATAAACGGCTCGTAATCTTTCATCACACTCCACACATCCTCCACACTATAGATCGGGTGTCGAGCCCACAGAGCTGCTTGATTCGCCACCATTTTCTTTTCCTCATCACCCACTGCAGAACGCACCAACACTTTATCCATTCGATCTCGCGCCTCTGCCAAGTTCACATCATGCACGCCACGTGCAGGAGTTTCGACATTCAACTGTGCCTGATGTGCCACACTCACGGGGGAAGGAGCACACGCAGAGACAGGCACCATCATGTAGGGAGACAAGGTGGTAGGGGTGAGAGGGAGAGTAGCGGTCGATCCAGAGCTGACAGACTGGACAGGAGAACTAACAGCACCCGCCCCGGTGCCTGGTGTGAGTAGAAGAGAAGCAAGAGGGGCCTGGGCTGTAGCAGTAGAGCCAGAAACAGGAATGCTAGAAGGGGCAACACTAGAGGCCAAGGACTGAAAAGTCGGGACTGCCGGGTATATCCCTTCAGGGGCATAAGGAGGAAGAGGACGAGAATCCAATAGCTCTTCGACTAAATCATCACCTTCCTTTCTAGTAACATAGCACTTATCTGTCTGTAATCGAAACTTTCTATCTGCACATTCTATACCCTTCTCTACCTTTCCTCTTTCTTAAGCTACTGCTTTCTGTGTTATCGTTTGCGTCTGTCTCTTCCGGGCCTCTTTCTCTGCTCTTAGTCGTCGTTGCTTTGCCTCTTTCTGCCATATTCTTAGAGAATCAAACATCGACCTTCTGCTCCTCCTAGCGAGCAACTTGTCCTGCAAGAAGTTCAATTTCTGCTTGTTAGAACTGGGGGTCTCTAGTTGGCAATGGTATACACCTTTGTCCAAATAGGGACCCTTGCTTCTAAGTCAGGGAAAGGGGATTACATTACTGGATAACCCCTGCTCACTCCCTTGGTAGCTTGGCACGAGCAGACAGGCTTATCTCAGAGGCAGTGTGTTAAGCATTTGTGAACACATAAAGTAATACAGTGAAAACACTACAGATGGACATCACACAGGTTTTATAAAAATAAGTATTCTTTATATAGACTTAACACAAGACCACAAACGACAAAAATCCACAATACTGTACTCAAAATAGACTTAAAGATGGTAGAAGTAACTTAGTTCAAGTTGATGATAAATGCGACATGTTTCTAATAAAAGTACCTTGGATGCGTAACGCAAAACAAACAAAGGGTCCGCAGGGAGGGCGAAGCGGCGAGCAGGCGCCTCGATGCGATGCGACGATCCGGTGCGATGCTATGAGAGTGCGCCCTTGATGCGATGCGACAACGTGAAGATGATGCGTGCACGCCCGACGGCCGTGTGGCGAACTCTGTACTTTGGAGCCGCGACAGGCCCTGCAACACGCCTCTCCGGTGATGCGACGGCAGGCAGCTGCGGCGGCGACACGCTTCTCCGGCGATGCGACGGTGACCCTTGCGGTGGCGACACGCTTCTCCGGTGATGCGACGTCAGGCAGCGGCGACGAAGACACGCTTCTCCGGTGATGCGACGGTAGGCAGCTGCGACGAACACACGCTTCTCTGGTGATGCGGCGGCAGCCTCTGCGGCGGCAACACGCTTCTCCGGCGATGCGGCGGCAACAGCTGTGACAGCGACACGCTTCTTCTCGTTGAGTCGCGCTTCCAGCTCCCAGCGACATGCAGGCTTCTGCAGACAGAATCCACAGCAAGGGAATTCAGGAGGGAGCTGGTGGTGAAGTCTTGTAGCCCTGAGACTCCAGCAGGTGGCAAGCTCTAGTTCAAGCCCTTGGAGAAATATTCTGCAAGATGATGAAAGTTCTTTGAAAGTTCCTTCTCCTTTCCTTGGCAATGAAGACCACTGCAGGCTGACCCAGCAAACAGCACACTGGCAGAGGGGCAGTCCAAACTCCTGCAGCTTCCTTGGTTCTTCTCCTTGGCAAAGGTTTGTCTTGTTGTTCCAGAAGTGATCTAAAGTTCTGGGGTCTGGGTCCCCCTTTTTATACCCATAAATCCTTTGTCCTCTGAAGGCAGAGGGTCCTGTACCTAGTCCAAACCAGTTCTGGGTGCATCCATATTTGTAAATCCATATTTGTAAAGCGCAAACTACTCACCCTTACGGGTCTCAAGGCGCTGGGGGCCGTCGTGGAAATTAAGTGAGCTATTGCCCAGAGTCACATGGTGCTGAGCTGAGCTGCCGCCGGAGCCGGGGACCGAACCGTGAGCCCTGTGCTCTGAAGTCAGCTGCCCTGGCCGCTGCACCACACCTCTCCACTATCCTGCCAGTGCACAACTTCTTCCTTTGTCAAAGTAGGCCAGGGACATCAGACGCACCACAGGAGGTGGAGCCAGCATTGTGGAAGGCAGGCACAGCCCTATTCAGGCCCAGGTGCTACTCCTCCCACTACTCTACATGCAGGTAGGTCTATTCAGCCCTGTGCTGACTCACCCTGTCTCCTGGAGTCCCCCAGCCCCTGTCACTCACAAAACCAGACATACAATACACAAGCTAGCAGAGGCAGGCTGGATGGTTAGGCAAGAAAATACCTACTTTCTAAAAGTGGTATTTTCAAACACAGAATGTTAAAACCAACTTCACTAAAAGATGTATTTTATTATTCTGAGTTCAGGCATACTAAATTCGAATTTCTACCATGTTCCCTGGGTCAGTTAGGATTATAAGATGTTATAATCAAACTGCCCATTCTGGCCTATGGGGACAGGTAGCCTTGCAATAGTGAAAAACGAAATTGGCTGTAATTCACTATCAGGACATGCTACACACATCAGGGCATGTCCTACCTTTTACATACAATGCACCCTGCCCTTGGGCCTACCTTAGGGGTGACTGATATGTAGAAAAGGGAAGGTTTAGGGACTGGCAAGTGGGTGCACTTGCCAAGTCGACATGGCAGTCACAGACTGCACACAGGCTCTGCAATGGCAGGCCTGAGCTACACTTTACAAGCTGCTTCTGTGGGTGGCACAACCAGTGCTGCAAGCCCACCAGCAGCATTTGATTTACAGGCCCTGGACACCCATGGTGCACTATACTAGGGTCTGACAAGTAAATCAAATAATCCAATCATGGAGTCACTAATCAATACATCAATTTACCATAGGGAGCACTTGCACTGTGGTACTGAATAGCAGTGGCACAGTGCCCCTCCAGCTGAAATGTGGGAGAACTACCCAACCCCTTGTGAGTTCTCTTCACTAAGGCGGAAAAATCTGGACAGACCATCAGCATTGGTGTGTTCTGTACCAGGGCGGTGTTCCACTGTGAAGTCCATCCCCTGTAGGGAAATGGACCACCTCAACAACTTTGGATTCTCACCCCTCATCTGCATCAACCATCTGAGGGGCCTGTGGTCTGTCTGAACCCGGAAGTAAGTTCCAAACAGGTATGGTCTCAACTTCTTCAGCGCCCAGACCACAGCGAATGCCTCACGCTCAATTGCACTCCACCTCTAATCCCGTGGAAGTAACCTCCTACTGATGAAGGCTACAGGTTGGTCTAGGCCCTCCTCATTGATCTGTGATAGAACAGCCCCCAAACCATGCTCTGAAGCGTCTGTTTGGACAATGAATTCCTTTGAGAAGTTGGGCGCCTGAAGCACGGTTGCTGTGCACATGGCAGTCTTCAGGGCGTCAAAAGCCTTCTGACAGGTGTCAGTCCAGTTCACTTTCTTGGGCTGCGTCCTGGAAGTCGGCTCAGTCAAGGGTGCAACAATGTTGCCATACCCGTTGACAAACCTCCTGTAGTACCCTGTGAGTCCTAAAAAGGCTCTCATCTGTGTATGGGTCTTGGAGGGTTCCCATGCCAGGATGGTATCAATCTTGGGTTGTAGGGGTGCCACCTGGCCGCTCCCTACCTGGTGCCCCAAGTACACCACCGAACCCTGCCCGATCTGGCACTTACTCGCCTTGATCGTGAGGCCTGCCTTTCGCAGTGCCATCAACACTTCCCAGAGGTGGCTCAGGTGTTCTTCCCAACTGGCGCTGAACACTGCAATGTCATCCAGGTAGGCGACACTGAAATCCTCCAGTCCAACCAACACCTGGTTGACCAACCTCTGAAAGGTGGCAGGGGCATTCTTCATCCTAAAGGGCATAACCCGGAATTGGTAGTGCCCTTCTGGTGTGGCGAATGCTGACCTCTCTTTGGCCCCATCAGTTAAGGCGATCTGCCAGTACCCAGACGTTAAATCAAACGTGCTGAGGTACCGGGCAGCCCCCAACCGGTCAATGAGCTCATCAGCTCTGGGGATGAGGTGCGCGTCAGTCCTGGTGACTGAATTGAGTCCTCGGTAGTCCACACAGAACCGGAGTTCGGGTGTGGCACCAGTCGCGGCAGCTTTTGGGACCAAGACCACTGGGCTCACCCAAGGGCTGTGAGAGGACTCAATCAACCCTAAGGCAAACATCTTGGAGACCTCCTCCTTGATATGAGCCCTGACCCTGTCAGTCACTCTGTAAGCACTGTGCTTCACAGGAGGACTGTCCCCAGTATCCACGTCATGGACGCACCACTCAGTGACACCAGGAACCAGGGAGAACAAGTCAGAGAATTGTCCCATCAATTGGCGACAATCTTGCTGCTGTTCAGGGGTGGCAGAGAGGCTGACACCATCCACTGACCCATCTTGCTCTGTTGCAGACAGGAGGTCAGGAAGAGGCTCGGTCTCCTCCTCCATTCCATCATCTGTCGCTAGGAGCATGCCCACTTCGGACCTTCGGTTAACATGCAGGACCCGAAAAAGGGGTCCTAGGAGACTGCAAGTTCACCAGGTAGGTGACATCACTCTTGCGCTCCACCACCTCAAATGGCCCGGTCCACCTGTCCTGGAGCGCACAGGGCTCTACAGGGGCCATGACCCAAACTTTCTGCCCAGGTTGAAGCTCAATCAGAGTGGCATTCTGATCGTACTCACCGCTTCATTTCCTCCTGGCTGGCTTCCAGATTCGCCTCAGCGAGTTGTCTGAATCGCCTAGTCTAGTTCCTGAAGGCCAGCATGTAACTGTATATATCCTGGGGAGGTTTCCTGGGAGATTGCTCCCAGCCTTCCTTGACCAGATTCAAAGGTCCTCTTACTGGGTGACCATACAGCAGTTCAAAGGGACTGAACCCTAAGGACTTCTGTGGCACCTCACGGTAAGCAAAAAGCAGGCATGGCAAGAGGACGTCCCACTTACGCCTCATAGATTCCTCAAGACCCATTATCATGCCTTTGAGGGTCCGGTTGAATCTCTCAACCAGCCCATTACCTTGGGGTGGTAAGGAGTGGTGAACTTGTATGTAACACCGCACTCCTGCCACAGGGACTTCATATAGTGAGATATGAAATTTGTATCACGGTCTGATACCACCTCTCTGGGGGAATCCCACACGGGAGAAAATCCCCATCAGTGCACGTCCCACCATGGGGGCCGTCACTCTCCTGAGCGGGATGGCTTCCGGGTACCGGGTAGCATGGTCCACCAAGACCAGGATAAACCTGTTGCCCATGGCTGTCTTGGGGTCCAGTGGCCCCACAATGTCAATGCCCACCCGTTCAAAGGGGGTACTGACTACAGGGAAAGGTTGGAGAGGAGCCTTGTGCTTCCTCACACTTTTCCCACTTGCCTGGCAAGGATGACAAGTCCTACAATGAGTATCTGAACTCGTGCGCATCTGGGGCCAATAAAAGTGGGTGACAAGCCTTTCAAAGTTCTTGTTCTGCCCCAGATGTCCAGCTAAAAGCACATCATGAGCCAAACCCAGTAGGAAGGCTCTGAAGCGCTGGGGTACCACCAGCACACAGGCTGACCCAGGCTCAGCAACCTTAGGCTCGCTATACAGGAGGTCGTTCTCCCAGTAGATCCAATGTGATCCAGACAGATCACCTGCTGCCTGGTTTGTGGCCTGTTGCCGCAAACCCACAAGAGAAGGGCACTTCTTCTGCTCCTCACAAAATTCCTCCCTGGAGGGGCCTCTTTCTTGCTGCCAATGGGTCAGCTCAGGCAGGTCCCCCAGTTCGGCCACTTGTTCCCCTGTAGGTTCCAGGGCATCCCCCTCAAGGTCTGCCTCCTCCTGGACCGTGGGAACTATGGGGGCCAGTTTCCCACGCCCCCTACCTCTTCTCTTTAAGGCAGGGGTCTGGGCCATATTTTCAGGCTCCAGAACCTCTTCAACACCCTTACTGGCTGCCATAGACCGAGTGGTCACACACGCCCACTCAGGCAGACCCAGCATCTCCAAATGAGACCTTCTCTCCACCTTAGCCCAAGGGGAGTTTTCTAAATCATTGCCCAACAGACAATCAACAGGCATGGCTGGCCTCACAGCTACTTGAAGAGTATGAGAGACCTCCCCCACTCAAAGGGAACTTGAGCCACCTCACACTGGCTCTGAGAGTTGTCCGCGGCAACTACAGGGAAGAATGCATGGGGGATAACCTGCTCTCTGGACACCAGCCGGCAATTGACAGCTGTCACACTAGCCCCAGTGTCTCTGAGAGCTTCCACCCTATGGCCATTGATGGTCACCCACTGCCTGTACTTCTTAGTGTTATCAGGCAGCTGGGTCTCAGGGACCATCTCAAAGTCTCCTAGCGAGACAAGGGACATTTCTGTGGGACCCCACCCACCTTGGGCACCCATCTCCTCCCCCCCCAGGGCTACACTCGCCATCTGACGGGGTGGTGCACGTGGTGGTGCTTTGGAATCCCTCATGGGACACTGTGCATCATACCAACGGTGGCCCATTTGACCACACGTAAAGCACTTAGAGGGGCCCCTGTGAACAGGTTTACCTGTCGGGCCTCTTGCTTCTTCTCAGGGGGAGGCTGGGAACCCTTCCTTTGGTTCCCTTGGGCATTACTTTGGGGCACTTTCTGGAATGCCCTCTGTTTACCCTTGTCCCCCCACTCTTCTGCTGGGGACCCTGCCCACCTTTGGCGAAGTCTCCCACATGACCCTTGTGGACGCGGGTACTCACTCACCCAGCAGTTCGCCTCCTCAGCAAGCTTCCTAGGGTAAGTTAACTGGCTATCAATAAGGTGCTGGCGTAGCTCTGGAAAACAATTACCAGACAAGTGCTCCCATTAAAACAAATCATAGAGCTCCTCAAAAGTACTCACTTTGCTACCCTTCACCCAACCATCCATAGCTCTGCAGAAGAAAGATACATATTCTACCCAGGTGGTTGCCTCCAGCTTTTTACAATTCCTGAACCTCTGTCTATGGAGTTCTCGGGTCAACCCATACCTTGTCATCAGGGCTTCCTTCATATGGGCATAAGACATCCTATTCTCAACAGGCAGGTCTAACAAAGTATCTCTCCCCTCACTCACAAAGCGGCCCCACAACCCCGATCCCCAATCCTTCTCAGGGACCCGGTGGGCCAACATTGCTATCTCATAGGCTGCAAACCACTGCCCAATATCTTCATGCTTATGGAAATATTTGATGACATCCTTGGGGATATATACCCTGCCTTCTGAAGGCCTAGATGGTGCGCTGCCACCAGAGGGATTAATTTCTAAGTTTTTAGCTTTGATTTCTAATTCCCTCAACATTCTCTCATGCTCTAATCTCATCCTCTCTCTCTCCAAGGCTAACTTGTTAATTTCAAACTCCAGCTTCTTATTCTCTATGTCCTTTTGACCCTCCATTTTGAGCCTGGCCAGCTCCATTCTATCACTTGTATTGGGATAGAGGAGCACTCCTATATTTTTCTTACTTTCTTATTAATTGCAAATAACTTAAATCTGCCTTCTATTTCTCTCCCTATCCTCCCTATCCTCCAGCTCTCCTGGGGACAGGTCTTTGGAATAAACACTGCTACCTGGCGGGGTAGGTACTTTCTGCCCTCCTGGGCCCACTGGCCCATATAGCTGCTCTTCTGCCTCCTCTGCGTCCCCCACAGGGTGCTCCACATTCTCAGAGGCATTTCTTGCTTCCACCCATGCCCTCAGCGCCTTGTGGAACTCATCCTTTTTGGTGAGGCCTGGAATAGCAACTTTAAATTTTCTACAGAAGGCTTTCAGCTGTTTTGCATTATAGGTATCCAGCCTATCTTCCTCTTGGATGCTGGTTGACTCATGACAATAAGAATTGGCAGTTCTCAGAAAAAATAACAGTCCAAGGAGAAAAAAAATTTCTACCAAAAAAAGTATGTGGTTGCGTTTGGTCTGCACTCACTAGTAGTGTACACCAATCACTGTATATGAGTCACAAATGCAAGTCCAGAATCCTCACCGCTGACCACCAATGTTAGAACTGGGGGTCTCTAGTTGGCAATGGTATACACATTTGTCCAAATAGGGACCCTTGCTTCTAAGTCAGGGAAAGGGGATTACACTACTGGATAACCCCTGCTCACCCCCTTGGTAGCTTGGCACGAGCAGACAGGCTTATCTGAGAGGCAGTGTGTTAAGCATTTGTGAACACATACAGTAATACAGTGAAAACACTACAGATGGACACCACACAGGTTTTATAAGAATAAGTATTCTTTATATAGACTTAACACAAGACCACAAATGACAAAAATCCACAATACTGTACTCAAAATAGACTTAAAGATGGTAGAAGTAACTTAGTTCAAGTTGATGATAAATGCGACACGTTTCTCATAAAAGTACCTTGGATGCGTAATGCAAAACAAACAAAGGGTCCGCAGGGAGGGCGATGCGGCGAGCAGGCGCCTTGATGCGATGCGACGATCCGGTGCGATGCGATGAGAATGCGCCCTTGATGCGATGCGACGACGTGAAGATGATGCGTGCACGCCAGACGGCCGTGCAGCAAACTCTGTACTTTGGAGCCGCAACAGGCCCTGTGACACGCCTCTCCGGTGATGCGACGGCAGGCAGCTGCGATGGCGACATGCTTCTCCGGCGATGCGAAGGCGACCCTTGCGGTGGCGACACGCTTCTCCGGTGATGCGACGGCAGGCAGCGGCGATGAAGACACGCTTCTCCGGTGATGCGACGGCAGGCAGCTGCGATGAAGACACACTTCTCTGGTGATGCGGCGGCGGCGACACACTTCTCCGGCGATGCGGCGGCAACAGCTGCAACAGCGACACGCTTCTTCTCGTTGAGTTGCGCTTCCAGCTCCCAGCGACACGCAGGCTTCTGCAGACAGAATCCCCAGCAAGGGAATTCAGGAGGGAGCTGGTGGTAAAGTCTTGTAGCCCTGAGACTCCAGCAGGGGGTAAGCTCTAGTTCAAGCCCTTGGAGAAATATTCTGCAAGATGATGAAAGTTCTTTGAAAGTTCCTTCTCCTTTCCTTGGCAATGAAGACCACTGCAGGCCAACCCAGCAAACAGCACACTGGCAGAGGGGCAGTCCAAACTCCTGCAGCTTCCTTGGTTCTTCTCCTTGGCACAGGTTCGTCTTGTTGTTCCAGAAGTGATCTAAAGTTCTGGGGTCTGGGTCCCCCTTTTTATACCCATAAATCCTTTGTCCTCTGAAGGCAGAGGGTCCTGTACCTAGTCCAAACCAGTTCTGGGTGCATCCTGCCAGTGCACAACTTCTTCCTTTGTCAGAGTAGGCCAGGGACATCAGACGCACCACAGGAGGTGGAGCCAGCATTGTGGAAGGCAGGCACGCCCTATTCAGGCCCAGGTGCTACTCCTCCCAACACTCTACATGCAGATAGGTCTATTCAGCCCTGTGCTGACTCACCCTGTCTCCTGGAGTCCCCCAGCCCCTGTCACTCACAAAACCAGACATACAATACACAAGCTAGCAGAGGCAGGCTGGATGGTTAGGCAAGAAAATACCTACTTTCTAAAAGTGGTATTTTCAAACACAGAATGTTAAAACCAACTTCAATAAAAGATGTATTTTATCAGTCTGAGTTCAGGCATACTAAATTCGAATTTCTACCATGTTCCCTGGGTCAGTTAGGATTATAAGATGTTATAATCAAACTGTCCATTCTGGCCTATGGGGACAGGTAGCCTTGCAATAGTGAAAAACGAAATTGGCTGTAATTCACTATCAGGACATGCTACACACACCAGGGCATGTCCTACCTTTTACATACAATACACCCTGCCCTTGGGCCTACCTTAGGGGTGACTGATATGTAGAAAAGGGAAGGTTTAGGGACTGGCAAGTGGGTGCACTTGCCAAGTCGACATGGCAGTCACAGACTGCACACAGGCTCTGCAATGGCAGGACTGAGCTACACTTTACAAGCTGCTTCTGTGGGAGCCACAACCAATGCTGCAAGCGCACCAGCAGCATTTGATTTACAGGCCCTGGGCACCCATGGTGCACTATACTAGGGTCTGACAAGTAAATCAAATAATCCAATCATGGAGTCACTAATCAATACATCAATTTACCATAGGGAGCACTTGCACTGTGGTACTGAATAGCAGTGGCACAGTGCCCAAAGGCTGGCTCTCTTCCAATCGAGCATCAGTAGAACAACATCGACATCCAAAACACCCCAATTTGCTAAAACAAGGCATCTTAATATAAGACACATACACTGTCCCTAACAGACAAGTAAAACACCAACAATCAACAAACTAAGACAAGATAAAATAACAAATATTAGTCACGGAGCCCCAAAAAAATGGTCCAGGGACCACTCCCTACAGTCCGGAGACTGTATCAAATCCAAGACAACAGGCTCCAGTCCCAGGACCTTTTTGAGCAGTAGCCAAATTACCAGCTGGTCTGGCAGATTGTTCGCGGGCAGTCCCGGACATTTTCAAGCGCGGGCCAAATTTCCAGGTGGTCCGGTGAGCTGCTCAGAAACACTCTGTGTCTTTTTCAAGGGTCCGCAGACCCATCAAGTTCAAGACAAGACGGTCCAGAGACCGTGCCAAGACACAGCCCGTCGACTCGTGTCGTTCAAGCAAGGCAGTTCAAAAACTGCAGACAAGACAGTCCAGAGACTATATCAAGACACAGCCCGCAGGCTCGTGCCGTCCAAGAATGGCACAATTTTTTCCAAGAATCAAATCACTCACCTGGTGCACACAGGTCGAGTCAAGTTATTCCCCACTGCCGACTCTTCGGTCCTTACGGTCAACTCCAAGGTTTCACCTTCTCAGGACCCTAGCTGGTGACCACTAGACAAGGGGGCGCCAGAACAGCCGGGCGGGGCAGCTGCGAGAACCAAGCTCGGTCTTGTGTGGGGTACCCCGATCCGCCCGACTGACCAAATGCACCCCTCGACCCTACAACCCGATTACGGGTGAGTCGGATCACCTTGCGGGGTCCTTGTTCGGGCACCAACTGAAGGAAGTGGCCCGCTAGGGCCATTCGGGTTTTCTCACAACCACCTGCTATGCCTTCCCAAGAATGAAGAGTCAGTCAGACAGTATAGAGTACAAACTTACATGCTTTATTAGAAATGCTCTGCAGAGGAGTCCATCATGACCTGCACCCTAAGATGTCTGCCGAGGGACTGACTCCCCAATGGTCCACAGTGAGTAATAATTATTCCCCAAGAGCCTCCAACTCTGCCCACCATGGAAAAGTACCGGCCTGGGCCGAACATGAACAAAAGAGGCACTGGGAGATGAGCTACCACCTGCCAGATGGGAACATGTTATCAGAAACCCAAGGCCACTGTGCTGGGTCTCAGCGTCTCATAACGTGGGAGCAGAACTACACACTTGATTGGTATGTGAGAGCAGAATAGTCTCCTCATTAGCAAATCGGGAAACAGCCTTGGACAGAAAGAAAAAACATTAGCGAAATACAGTGTTCTGCTGAGGCAAGAATTACGGGCCATGAGGCCTAACTCAGGCACAGTCTAAGCAGCCTAATAAGGATTGCAAAAAACAAAATGGAGTCGCACTCGCTAACTGAGGCCTGTACATTACGGGGATAACTCAGTGGGTTGCATAACGTAAATACAACTGGCATCTATTTAGCCACACATTGCTAACCTAATATAACGTGAAAGGAGTACATTGCAGGGACGGGATTTTAAAACCTAACAACCACACCACTTAGTATGTCAAAGTGCCACTGGTGCAGGAAGTGGTTCTGCACATGTGCACCACTCCTGGGGCACTTCCTGCATTGCATCTAAACAAATGTCAAAAGCACGGGGCAACAAACACCATGCACATATCAGAGTTACTTTGTAGTGTAAATGCCATGGTGTCATTAGCATGATCTAGGACCGACTTTCTTGGTGTGAGCAATGGAGCTGATGAAAGAAGAGGGGATTCTCATTGTATTATATTGTGCATAACATAAAATTATATTTAATATTAGGGGTTTTGTTATCCATCTTGAAAGTATTAATTTTCTCATGCTGGATCCCAACTAGTGACCATATTTGTAAGAAACTTGGGTTCCTTGTTGAGGAGTTTGAAAACCACAGCAAGCAGCAACCACAAAGATTTTCAGGGTGAGACTCAAGCAAACACCAAATTAGCCTGTGCTCAAACCCTTTGGTAGCTTGACACAGAGAAGCAAGTCTTAACTTAGAGGCAATGTGTAAAGTATTTATACAGCACTTCAAACAGTAAGAAAGTGAAAACACAATACAAGAAAAATCCAACACCAATTTAGAAAAATAGAGCAAAATGTAATAAATAAACCAAGACCAAAATGACAAACATCCAATCAGTAGAACTGAAGATATGCAATTTTAAAGATTTAAGAGAAAATAGATCCAAAAAGCCCAAAGCGTCACTCGTGGTCATCTTGTTGTGCGAGACCGAGAGAAACGATGTAGCATGGGTCGAAAACAAGGACCAGGTTAGTCCAGCTGAAAAGGTACCTTCTCAGTCCAGTGCAAAGAGTCCCGTTCGCAGTGGAAGGGACAGCAAGGAGCAGGGAAGTGTCACAGACAGATGTTATTGCAGCGAGAAGAGCAGGCTGGGCGCTGCGGATAGTCATCGCTATAGTGTGAAGATCCTGTTGTCGTGGGAGGTCAGGCCAGAGATTCGTGCTAGTGCTCCCCGTGAGTGGTCATGCCATAGCGCAGAGAGTTGGATTGACGTAACTTCATGTTGGCTCCCAATTGAAGCGACAAGTTTTTGGTTTCAATGGGCCCGTTCATGGTCGCAAAGAGTCCAAAACCTTAAACTTCAATTCAGCTCCACTGAGGCCACACCAAGGGTCCTGGACATGAGGGGCACCACTTGGGGGTCAGGGCTTAGTCCAGCTGGATTTGGGTTCTGGTTCAGGTGGTTGGGAGCTTATGTCCCAGTGACTCTGAACAGGAGGTCAGCAGGCTAGCCCTTGGAATCACTCTAGGAGGTCTGGGTTCAGGTGCAGGTCCAATCCTTCTGACTCTGGCAGGAGGGCCGCTGGGCAGGCAGTCCAGCAAGGTAGCAGTCCAGCAGGGCAGCGGTCCAGAAGAGTGGCAGTCCTTTCAGCAGCACAGCAGTCCTTCTTCCTGTTAGAGTCTCTACAGGTCCAGAAGTGTACTGAACCGTTGGTGTCTGAGGTCCAATATTTATACCAAGTGTCTCCTTTGAAGTGAAAAAGCTTCTAGAGGTTTCCTTTTGAAGTGCACAGGTTTCCTGCCTCCCCTGCCCTGGCTCCCGACTAATTACATGGGGTATGCAGCTCTTTGTGTAAAGTCAGGACACAGCTTATTCAACTGTAAGTAGTGCTGTGTCTAGCCCCACAATCCCATCCTGCCAGTGATGGCCCATCCAAGCACACCTGAGCCCTCTATTGTGTGTGGTTGTCCAGGAGGAATACACAAAGTCTGTCAGCTACACCCAGACATGTGACCCAGAGGCAGACTACAGGCAATAAATGGCTAAGGGCCTCATTACGAGTTTGGCGGTGCGGAGTAGGACTGCCCGCTCCCACACCGCCAAACCTGTGGTTGAACCGCCTGCCAGGTTAGGAGTTTTCTCCTGTCTGGTGGATGGTTCTTTGGCCTTCTGACAGCAGTGCCTATCATATTGTGCCTCAAGACCACAGCGCTACCACCAGGGATCTTTGATCCCTGGTAGTTGCAGTGGTCCCAGGGTGGCCTGACTGTCCTGGTTGTAATAGGGCAGTCGGAAAACCACCATTGCCGCGCCCCTGCCAGTCTGGCAGTCCGTGGATCACCAGACTCCTAATGAGGCCCTAAGGCTAGAAAAAACAACTTTCTAAAAGTGCCATTTTCGAAATTGTAACCAAAAAATGGACTGCACCAACAACAACAACAACAACAACAAATACTTTATTCGGTTTTTACATAAAACCATAAAAGTAATCTAAAATAGTTCAGTATGCAGAAATGTAACATGATTGACAACTCGCATTTAAAAAACCATTTGTACGGTACATGCAAATAAAGGCAAAGTACATTACAAAGTAGGTGTGTTCTAGTTCTTTAAAAGGGATGGACATGAGCACAGGATCCCTAACACCACAAAAAATAAAAAAGCCCTATATACTGGAACACATGGAAAAAAAACACATCAGTTATTCGCAACAGGCTCTAAGCCTCACTGCTGTTGCAAATTGAGAACATAAAAACGGTCTTACCAGATAACTTTTGTAAAAAGATAAAAGCTGGAGGCACCTGCCTAAAATCCAGTAAGTTCAGGATAGGGATAATAACATTTTTCCGGGGAATCTAATAAAAGTTACAAAACATTAGAAAGTGAAGCATGTCCTGTGGAGACTTACCGTCGCAGCCACAGGACGCTAAACTCTGACCTCTGCTACACCCACTTGGCTGAGCCAGCAGGAGCTGGAAGAGATCAAGGCGAAACCTAGTTAATAAAAAATGTACACGAACACTAAAAGCCCCTAAAAGATATGGCTCAGTAGATTGTACAGTTTTCAAAACGATAAATCTACGAACACTAGATTTCCTCAGCTCACATTCCTCCTGTTCCTGGGTTCTCTGATTCAAAAAGGTCTCCTTTACCCAGCCCAGATCTTTCTTATGTACTGATTCCGGGTTAGAGAATAGGTCAGCTCTACCCAACCGACCAAAGTATTTCTTAATATAATTGAACCATGGGATATGGTGAGCATGGTCAAGGCCCATACACTCCTTTATGATTAATTTACTTAAAGTTGCACCCTGCTGCAGCCAAAGCTTCAACCACAGTGTTAGGGGACAAAGAGCCAACAAATAAGAGAGGTAGGGCACACCCAGCTCTTCATGAGCCACAAAACTTGAAGTTCGGTGAGACACACAAAAGTTGTTTTAGGAAATTATTTTCAACCACTTCTAGTTCCTCTGTGGTATCATAGCCCCAGATCTCGCTGCCATAGGAGACTTTTTCAATACATTTTGCCTTGTATATCTGCAGGATTGCCGCAATCGGTCTCCTACTTAATCTTGAGGCAAAGTTAAAAATAGCTGTGTTAGCACACACTAAGTCACCCTTTTTATTCAGTCTTAAAGGGCCCCATTTCATCTTGTCGTCTATCAAGACCCCAAGGTAGAAAAAAACATCTGTGCGAGGGACCAAGGCGGAGCCGAACCTAAACTGATACCGCAAATTTGTACGCAGTACCACCTGCATCACATAGGATTTGGAATCATTTATAGTCAAATCCAAATCTTCCATGAGTAATGAAAGGGAATTGAGCAGAGATTGCAACCCTCTGGCGGTCAGGGCCATAAGAACCGCGTCATCTGCGTATAATAAGACCAGCAGGCCCCGCCGCCCCACCGGGGAGTAGTCTACTCCGGTCTCCAATAAAACCTTCTCCAGTTTGTTAATATATAAATTAAACAGAAAAGGGGCTAAAATACACCCTTGGCGTACTCCTCTTTTTAAAGGGAACTGGCGCGAGACCTTAAGGTCCTGCGAGTATCGCACCTCTGCCTTAGTATCACTATGAAGGGTCTCCAAAAAATAGACAATATCGCTGTCCACCCCCAAGGACAACATGGTCTACCAGAGCTTAGCTCTATTCATGCAGTTAAATGCAGAGGACAGAGCCAGGAAGGCCAAGTAAATGGTACAGGGTCGGGCAACCGTGTATTAGTTAAGAATCAAAAATAAGTTAAGACATTGGGCCACGGTTGACCGACCAGCACGAAAGCCGTACTGGATATCGGTTAAAATATTGTTATCATCTGCCCAACCGGTCAGCCTGGCTAAAAGAACATGGCCCACCACCTTAACCACCGAGTCCAACAGGGATATGGGTCTATAACAATGGGTGCTGTCTCTATTACCCTTTTTAAAAACAGGAACAATAGTGGAAGTGGCCCAGGAGCCAGGAGGACCAGTGCTAACCACAGCGTTAATAACGGCTGTAAGGACAGGTGCACCATAAGAGAGGACTTTTCATTACAATTCCAAAGACACCGTACATGAAGTGGTTACCTGTTCCCATTTGGAAGTTACAGCTAAGTAAGTGTAATAAGGTAATAAGGTAACTCCACTGTTATCCTATTGAAGAGGTAGGCCTTGAAGAGGTAGAAAATGAATGTAAGAGTTTTTCATTAGCAGGATGAGTAAAACTTACAAACACATTTCCTACTTTTAAAATACACTGCATCCCGCCTTTGGGCTGTCCAGGGCCTAACATAGGGGTGACTTATATGTATCAAAAAGGAAGGTTGGGGCCTGGCAAAAGGTTTATTTTACCAGGTCGAAATGGCAGTTAAAAATTGCACACACAGGCTGCAATGTCAGACCTGAGACTTGTTTAAAGGGCTATTTAAGTGGTTGGCACACTTAGTGCTGCATGTCCAGTTGTAGCATTTAATGTACAGTCCCTGGACACAGGTAGTAACAATTTACTGGGAACTTAAAAGTAAATTGATTATGCCAATTCTACCATGTATAAGGAGCGAGCACAAGCACTTTATTACTGGTTAGCAGTGGTAAAGTGTGCAGAGTCCTAATACCAGCAAAAACTAAGTCAGCAAAACAGCAAGGTTAAAGGGAAAATGTTAGGTGAGAACCACACTAAGGGTGCCAGGTCTAACACCCGTCACAGAAGATTTGTACGTGTCATAGTTGCTCTCCCAGATGTTTAAATAGGGCCCATCTAAAAACAACTAAATCATAAATCAAATTGTTCATTCAAGATGACACCTGTTCCTGTGTATTATCTACTTCCAAACTCTGCTCAAAGTCCAGTGCAAAACCCAAAACCCATTGTTCATTGATGTAGCTAGAACAAGGGTAAGTAAAAAGCAACTAATACCTCATTAAGATATTTACTGTAAGTGAGTGTCTTGCAAAACAAATCATAGTTCAAAAATACCCATCACTCTCCTTTCAAATATATCACACACAATGGTTCCAGACACAGCTACATATGGTCATCTTTAGACAGATTATGCTAGTCAGAACCATCACACTGTCATATCCACCAAAGCCATATCATTGGCAAGGTGCTAATAAACCAACAGCACTCACTTGCATCACATTAACTTACCTCATAGGAACACACAGATACATCCAGCATAATTATACCACACACTCACAGGCACAACATTGCTTCATGATTACCTGCCTCCCTGATTTGTGATCCATTTACAGATAGCATGTCACTCTAGGTAAGTAATCGACAACACATATCCCATAAAAACATGTAAAATCCCCTTCCACACTCATCCATACATAAAACAATCACTACAAAGATCTTCCAAGATGAGGGTCATTTTACTTTTATGATATCACACACAACATGCTTCCCTATTGTTAGTCTGCCCGCTTTCTTTTTGCTTTTTTTAAATGCTTTGCTGTCAGTATTTCAAACACCCAACATAGGCCCTTATTACGATGTTGGGCGGACCATTGCGGATACGGGTCCGACCGACCTCCGGTCAGCAGTCCTGACTACTGAATTATGATGTGACTGCACATGGTGCAGTTGCAAGCTGCATTTTCTGTATGGGAGCTTGTGCTGCGGTAAAAAACCTGCCGCAGCAGAAGCTCCCATACAGAAAAGGCAGTTGGTGTTCATCCCTGCACCGTGTGGCAGGCACCATTAGGTGCCTGCCATGCGGTGCAGCGATGAATAGGGGGGCATCATAGGTGCCCCCTTGCCCACCAACCAAAGGCCGCAGGCTGAACAGGGCCCTGCTAGGGGCCCCCAAACTCGCTTTCCGACAGGCTTTCCATGTCGGAAAGACCAGCATGGGAAGCCTGCTGGAAACCAAGTATCGTAATCCGGATGGCGTAACCAACGCTGTCCATAAGGACTAGCCAGAATGACTGGCCAGTTTCAATTCTGACCACCTAAATTGTAATTTAGCGTGCAGAAGTGAAAACGACGATCTCGGTCAGAAAGCCTCCGACCGAGATCGTAATTGGGCCCTTTTTGTGAGCTTGATGAAATGCTGTGTAGAATACATATTAAAGCAAGTGAACTAGTTACTTTGTTGCTCTCGGATGACAGGGATAGATGGCTGGGCTCTTCCTCACTTTGTACACACATCACCTTCTTGTGAGGCCAAGACATACCCTAATATTCTGCAAAAACAATCTCAGATGACATCCGAGATGCTGACCAAAAATTGCATCTACAATGTACCTGAGTTGGCATCTGGGCCCTTTATTCTTAAAGTTGATAGGCATAGTAATTGTAACCCAAACCACTTCAGAGTTCATCCACTCCTTTAGCAGGGATTTTCCTTATAGACATAGTATTTCTCTTATGAAACATAATTTGTTTTTCTCCATTCGAAAGTAGAAAAACTAAAGAATCAGAATTTCATGTTAACCATTGCTTCCACAAATGAATAAGAGGTTTACCTCAATTGACTCAGTATTAAAATCATTTGCCCCCAAAACCATATAACGAAAATGAAAATTTGAATGAATCATTCAACAAAGATCTTCCATTAATTCTTCAGCATCCTAACGTGACCCACTAGCTGATGTGCTAAGACTTGACTATTCTTGGTGTTAGTTTCTTCGCCTGGGGTACAGTGTGGGGCATCTCGGTGTATCTGAGAACTTACCAAAAATCTCAGAGCCTAAATACCCAATAAACAATTTAACTACGATTCACAAACTCAGAAACTTAAAGGCAAATAACCTGTTGTAAAATCAAAGCTTTATAGTCCAGTTATTGAGACCCACTGGAATCTAGTGTCCTGCGACAGGGCACTGGACACAGTGTGGGCGGAAACCAGTTATTGTGACTCGGCTAAAGCACTGGAAGAGAATTCCTCAGTGACGAGTACTCTTTTGGTGCACTCCTGTTCAAGTACAGTCTTGCATTCTGCTGATTGCAGTGTAGCTAAATATTTGCAGAGCACTTTGTACTGCTTCTGCAATGTGAAGCCATGGGACACAACATATGACATGGTACCCCAGAAAGCAAACAATGTGGCAGAATCTCATAAAGGCCTATCCATGAGGAAACATTACCCTGGCAGCATTAATTACAGTGAACGTTAAGTGCCTATGGAAAACTCTTCAAGTATTTTGGTTAAAAAATAATAATTTTATGCTATATATAACCCTTCAATGTGAGCTCTCTGGCTAGAGTGCTGCTAAATGGGGGTTTTGGACAAAATATTGATTTAAAAATATTGGGAGGAAGAAATATTGGAAAATAAATATTGTGGCATGCAAAAATCGTGATGCAGAAATATTGTTGACAAGAATATCGTTATTTGGAGTATGTAATATATTTGTAAATAATATTGATGTTTTTAATATCTTTTTCACTCAGCCCCTCCCTTAGAGAAATAAAAATAATTAAAAAAATGGCCGGGCCTCGGGGGATGGGGTCCCTGGGGCCGTAATTGGTATGGGAAGGGGGGGCTACTAGGCCCCCTCCGTTTTTGTTTTTTTAAAATCAATGGCCGGACCTCGGGGAGGGGGTCCCTGGGGCGGAAATGGGCCCATGGAACTGGGGGGCAATTATTATTTAGTTTCTCTCGTAATAGGAGTCGCGACCCTATCGCGGCTCTCAGCTCAGCCCCCCCATGTAACATTGCAGTGGATTCGCGGATCCATCTTAAATAAATAATTAAATAGTATACAATTCAGAAGGTAGTGTTGCAGTTGTGAAGTTTTTTGTAGAGCTAGTGAGATTGAAGTTCATAATAAGATTAAAAATAAGAGAGTTAGAAATAATATTAAAACATATAAATTAAAAGTTGAAATTGAAAAGTGAAATGTGTTGTAGTACTTTGAATTCATGCTTTTGTTTTGCTGATTCGTGACAGGTTCACGAATCCGGGAAATATTCAGAAAGAGTATATATGCTTAAAAATGTATATCTTTCACTGTTGGGTTCTAGGTTGGCTCTAAGAAGAGCCGTTGTGTTCATTATGACTCTGTTCCAGCTACATGAAAGTCTGGATGCATAGCTTAAGGTTGTTGAGGAACACTCTGTTTCCTTCATCTGTGAAATGAACTCCATCAGTTCTGTAGATGTTATGCATGTCAAAACATAGATTGTTGTTATAGATAGAGCCCATGTTATGGTCTCTGAGGTAAGCAGAAACAGCTTTATTGACATTCCTCCTAGCCTTCTCAATCTGTGGACAGAATTGATTTGACCACTTCCATTTCTGTCTTTGGCATATATTAGAGTATACAAAGACAGTGTGAGGGAAAAGTAACATTAGTTGTGCAAAGGTATCCTTCATTATGATTTCCAATCCTAACACAGTCAAAGTGCCTAGGTCATTGCCACCACAGTGCACAATCATGAGGTCTGGGGGTAGGAGATGCAAAAATGTTTAAACCAAAGGCTGCAATTGGTGCCACTTTAATCCTCTCTGTGCAAACCATTTAATATCCACATTTTGCAAACTTAGGTCTTTGTCAATACCTCTGTGTTCAGCATACCTTTTGCTCCAGAAAACATAGCTGTGCCCTACAATCCATACTGTAAGCATTTTGAAGGGATGTCTGGAAGGAATCAAAAGATGTCTGTAGCTGAGTAAGTCAGTTGGTAGAATAAGAGGTATCTAAAATGGTGGAGAAGATGCTGTTTTTGAAAAAGCTGATTGGCTGTCCATCAACATTATGCACTCACAAATAGGATGCATGAACAAATATCTTTCGATTGGTTATGGAAAAAAGTTTGAAAGGTACAGTAGACTGGATAAGCTAATATTTTGCAAAAGTCAACCACACCTGCTATTTGCATTTGTAAGCTAGTGTGCTGAATTTCAAAATATGGTGAACTTGTGACCTGCTGGTATAGTTGAATGTTGCAAAAAGTGTTACTATGGAAACTAGGAGTAAACAGAATGGGGGAAGGGTTGAAACTTAACTGCGGTTTTATAATATGAAATGCTAAGTTATATATAAGTGATATGCTACTAAAGTAAGACTTACCAAATCAGTACTATGTTTAGAAGTGGTATGTTCTTAAAAAATAATACTGGTATTATTGGAAATTGGTTTTTGAACTCTCGTAAGGGTTCGCGACTCCATTGCGACGCTGAACTGCTGCACCACGATATAGTCGCGATTCCAATAAATTATAGAAGCATATTGGGTAGTTTTAGAAGAGAGTAATAAAGGGTTGATATCTGTAACCAAAAGAAATGGGTTTTAGAATTTGAAAAACTGAAGGGAGCTTTTTGATTTGTTACTTACATTCATTTGTGTGCAAAAAGGGAGGGAAAGATTGCCATTACTTGTTTTACCTTGTTGAGAGTGGTGCACCACATTTATTGTGTTGGAAAGAAAATGTTTTAGGAGTTTCTGACATTTTCATATTCTGCAATAATATTTCAGAGGTGAGTTACATATGTGTAAGGTGTGTTATGTATTGCGTAGGAGTGCTTCAGTGTTTGTAATGATATTTTTAAGTTTGTAATGCATTATTTATAAAGCTTGCAAACCATTAGAGAAATGTGATGTTTGAAATATTCTATCAAATGTACAAATGTGTATTGTTGTTTATTTTATTGTACTGAAATGAAGATTGAAAAACATTGTGCATACTAATATGTGTGCTTGTTGAGTCTGTAATGAAAGTATTAGAGAAAAATGATGTTCAGAATATGTTGGCAGATGTATTGAACTGTATCCTTGTCTATATAAGAGTGTACCCGTGTGCCCTGTATTATGAGTAGAAAGGAATATATACACTTTCAATCAATCATGAGTTTGTTGAGCGCGACTACTCACCCGTGAGGGTCTCAAGGCGCTGGAGGGAGGGGAGGTGCAGGTTCCAGTCCATCAAGGAGGAGGTCTGTCGAAGAGCCATGTTTTGAGGTTTTTCGTGAAGATGGGGAGTGATGTCGTCTGTCTGAGGTGGAGCGGTAGGGTGTTCCAGGCTCTGGCCGCGAGGAAGGAGAAGGAGCGGCTTCCCGATCTGGACTTCCTGCTGCGCGGGACCACGGCGTAGGAGAGCTGGGCTGATCATAGGGTCCTTTGGGGTGTGTGGAATTTGAGTCGGTTGTTCAGGTATGCTGGTCCGGTGTTGTGGAGGGCTTTGTGTGCGTGGGTGAGAATCTTGAAGGTGATTCTAGCCTCGATGGGGAGCCAGTGGAGTGTGCGCAGGTGCTGGGAGATGTGGCAGTGTCTTGGCAGGTTGAGGACCAGTCTTGCGGCAGCGCTCTGGATGTTTTGTAGCTTGCGGTGAGGTTTTTGTTTATTCCGGCGTAGAGTGCGTTGCCGTAATCAAGTCTGCTGGTGACGAGGGCGTGAGTGATGGTCTTTCTGTGCTCGAGGGGGATCCATTTGAAGGTCTTGCGTAGGAGGCGCAGGGTGTGGAAGCAGGAGGATGTGACGGAGTTGATCTGGCGGTCCATTTTGAGTTCAAAGTTCAGGATGATTCCGAGGTTGCGTGCGTGGTCCGTGGGGGTGGGCAGGCTTCCGAGGGCGGGGGGCCACCAGGTGTCGTTCCAGGCGTTGGGGTGTGGGCCCATGATGAGTACTTCTGTTTTGTCAGTGTGTCGTGTAGTTCCTATAGTACCCATGCAGGACCTGCGCGTTTGGATAACATAAACCATGGGCTTGGTGATAGACTGGCTCTGTGCACCACCACCGCGTATGTTAGCCTGATTTGCATTAGCTAGCTCACAGTGCCACTAGAATCGCCTCTTATCGGGGAGAGATTAGTTTCTGGCAACCTTAGACCATGACAACCCAAATTCCTCAGAATCGTGGAAACAATATACTACTTTTCGCTCAGTCACTCGTGCTTATTCGGTTTGTCTCAGAGAGTTACACAGAATAAACAGTCTGGGCGTTTCAATAAGTATTTATTGAACAGTTGTTATTCTAGTGTAAAATAGATGTGCTGCAGAAACCAGCAGACAATAGCAGAGATATATTATCAGCAGTACGATAAAAGCAAAGGGATAGAACAGTTCTACCATATTGCAATAATCATGAATACATACATGAATATAAAAAGCATTATGAAAAGTGCGCGTACTCCTACGATGCCTAACTAGATGTACCTGAGTGTACCTAGCATATGTGTAGGTCTAAAAGCCTAAGAGCCAAGAATTCTTCTAGGATTTAGTCGAACCCCCATACCTGAATAGAGAGAGTGTGGGACCCCGTCCTGGTCTCGAGTTGGACACCCCACAAGGGCTGTTTTAGACTGCTGTCAGCTGGAGCGACTGCATGCAGGTGCCTCAGTGTCTCTGGTCAGTGTGTCAGCATGGAAGTCTCGGTTCCCTTTGTCTTACCGGGGTAAGATGTGGTACATTTATACCCTGAAGACTCAGGTTGCTTAGTATGGTTTGTATTGGCCCTTGTTAGACTTGAGGAAGACGTCAGGGGTGAACTTTGTACATACATATTATGCAGGTGGTGTATTCCTAGAGAGCCATGCATAATTGATGAGTACAGAGTGGGCCTGTGTTTGGGAAAAACCCTGCTGTATTCAAAACCACAGGATAGATAACATTCAGCCCTCAGAGCTCGTTGTGTACTAGCGAGGACCAATGTAGGTGAAAGATCATGCCTATACAAGGAATCATGACTATAATAGGACATGTACAGTTATGACCGTAATAGGGCATATGCGGCTTTGACTATAATAGGGCAAGTACGAATATGACTGTATTAGGGCAAATACGAATACGTCCATTTTAGGGCATGTATGAACAGGTCTACATTAGGGCCTCTATACGGGACATAACACCCACTCCTCTTCCGAACAGGATGACAATGACCATACTTAAAATATGGACAATTTAAAAACATTTTAAAAGCAAGTAAAAACATGGTTTTAAAATTGTTAAAGAACTTCAAAAAATGTTACAATTCAGCTATTTCCAATTGCCACTAAAAAAGAAATGTCTATTTTGTTTCTCTATATAAGTTGCTTCACTCAAAGCGGAAAAAGGCCATGCTTTTCTCAAGCGAAAGTGTCAATTTAGGAAATGTTCCAAATTTGCTCGCTTATTATGAAAACGAGTGGAGAAGCCGAATTCTTTCCCAGGTAATGATGAGCCAATTCGAGATTAAGTGTCCTGGCTGGGAAGCACAACATTATCTGTGTGACCTACTGCAGACGACAAATCCAACGCCTCACAGAGAACGGCAATCGCACATAGATGGAATGTAGCACTGCCAACAGTCGATGCTGCGGCAGCTTGTGCGGCAGTTGTTACCTGGGTGCCTGTGGAGGAGTCACCTAACCCAGCAGGAGCAAACGGCACCTGTGGATTCTCCAGGAATGCATTCATCAGAATTGAAAGCCGCTGGGGACAACGCAGAGCATGGGCCTTTATGGGGTCCAGCATTACATCCGTGTCCGGAGGCGCATCTGATGGAAATGTTAGGCAAAGATCCAACGTGCATTCTTCTCCGCAAAACAGGCATCGAAGAACAGGTAAGATGCAGTCTACCCAGACTGGTCGAAAGGATAGAAACCAGGAGGCATTGAGTTCTCGCAGGCAAGAAATGCCCAGAAGTTGTACCATGCGTTCACGGTATTTCCGCTCCAGGAGCATTTTCGCCATTCCCTCGGGAATTGGGCCATCCATTTTGTAGCAGTAGTATTATGAATAGGACCCCTGCAATCAGCAATAGGATAAGCGGGAGTCCTCCAAATACGCTTCCCAATACGGGGTGTATAAAATTTGGGATTACTCCGAGGACTGTCTGAAAGGTGCTTAACAGTCCTGACCCTATGGTCTTAAATAGGTGTACAATACCGCTCGTGTCAGACATATTGAAGATACGTCCCACCATTTCTACGAAATGAAAGGGGCAGTTTGCACCTATAAGTGCCTGTATCTCAGTCGAGGTCCTTGCAACTTGAAGTTCAAAGGTTTCTCGAGCGGAGGTTAAGGGCACGGGTTGCTGTAAAAGCATGACTTGCAGTCTGCTCAGAGTATCAAATTGTATGAAAGAAACATTCAGTGAAGGCCATAGCGGTGCCTCCCTGACTATGTTCAGTGGCTGAAACAATACTTGCATACGGCAAGTAACCCTGGAGTTAACAGTGACCAGATACGCGACGCCCGGAAGCATCCCACAGCAACCTTGATCATTTAGCATCAAGTAACTCCCATTCGAGAGCAGCTGGAAAACCGGCGTGATCATTGCCGCTGGGGTCCCTGTCATGTGACACAATAGGTTCGCTACTGAACCTCTACAGGCTCCGTGTAGTGAAATATCCTGACACATGAGAGAACCGCTTAAAGCGTTCTTGCAGTTTGTACCACTTAGAAATCCTTCTCGATCCCCATTCCGGCATCGGTATCTATATGGTAACTCCCAAGTTTCCTTAATGTAACCCTTACCCATCTTTTCATATTTGCCTGCCTGCCTTTGCTCAAGGCAATATTGAAACTGAAACGTAGTGACCGGCAGAGTGATTTGGCCATGAATTAGCCATTCAGTTGATGGTGATTCGGCTACAGTGAATGGTAACCTTTCCAGTTTCTCAATACTCAGCATTGTATATTTGTCTCCCCTCTGTGCCATTTCTTTCTGTTTATCAGTCAGATTGTATTCTGAAAACAGAGACGTGGTGTTTATAAAACGCCAGGGCACATAGCCTGCGTGCAAAGATTGTAGCGTCCAGCTTAGCATCATAATAGAACGTAGCTGAGATTGTCCGTGTTGTAACAAGGCCAGATCTTGTTCTAATATGTCGATTGCCCAAGACACTATGGGCCTGATTCACAGAACTAACTTACGTCAAAAACGTAAAGTTAGTACTTTTTGGTATTCACAGAATACACTTACTCATTTTGGTATTCACAGAATGAACTTACTCATTTCGGTATTCACAGAAGTTAGTAGTCCTAACTTTAGGACTCCTAAATGCCTTCTGTGAATACCGAAAGTCTTAAAGTTAGGATTTTTCTCAGTTTAGGAGTAGTAAAGTTAGGACTCCTAACTTTACTACTCCTAAACTGAGAAAAATCCTAACTTTAAGACTTTCGGTATTCACAGAAGGCATTTAGGAGTCCTAAAGTTAGGACTACTAACTTCTGTGAATACCGAAATGAGTAAGTTCATTCTGTGAATACCAAAATGAGTAAGTGTATTCTGTGAATACCAAAAAGTACTAACTTTACGTTTTTGACGTAAGTTAGTTCTGTGAATCAGGCCCAATGTTGCCTAAGGAGTAAATCCTGGAGGTCAAAGTTGTTAACCCATTATCCACTACAGCTTATGCCTTTTCTAAGTTAATACAGTCGACTATTTCCCGTATTCTTTCTGCGGCCTCTTGTTGGGATATTTTCCAGTTTTCATTATAATAGGCATAAATGCCAACATATATGAAACGTTTCTGACGTGTTTTCCTTGGGCCTAGCAAGAAATCCCTAAGGTCCACATCTGGTGTGAGTAAGGTTAAGTGATGTTTTACTTCTGTGAGTGTTGAGGTCTCTAGCCAATCAAGGCACAACTTCCCAACACTATACGATGTCACTACCCCTGGGTGTTGTCTTTGTACATAGCGTGTATCTGGCCTATGGATACTAAACCCTTCGGTTGTATTCATAAATCTCTGTTGACAGGTGTTTGTGTCAATGGGCCAAATCAGCCATTTCGTCCAATCAGGATCTGATCTGTTGTACTGGAGAATGTCATCTAATCCTACCCCTTGTGTAGTTGAATTCTGCCCCCCACCCATATGTGATGGTGTAGGAAACCCGGGTGAGTTCATTTCCTTGTTCTTGGCTAGTCCAAGACAGGATGTCTGTTGCACAGTGTCATTTAGAAATATCAGCTGCTGTGGAATGAGGCATGCTCTAAAAGCGCTTCTGTTCCCTGGACTTGCCAGTCCCTAGAACCCCAGATTGATTTTAAATCTATAGTGTCCTTCCATAGGTCAAAACCCTGTGTAGACAACTGGGCCATAAAGGAAGCAGAGTAAATCTGTTTGGTGTTAGTCAACATAATTTTCTGTGCTGATGTTTTTGCCACTTTGTAATAAAATGACTTTGGGTCAGATGTACTAAACCCTGAAAAGTATGTGAATTTCTGTGCAAAGGTTTGTGAACTACCTTTTGGAGGTGTTGGGCAGTGTTCCCACTGGTGGTATTCAAATACATTTCTAGGTGTTATAGATTTGTGTAAGAAATGATGACCATACTGTTGGTAACAGTACAATGTATCATAGTCTGAAGTACCTTCTAACATTTCATTGTTCGGAAATGCTGCAGTTTTTTCTAAATCAGACATCCTATTGTTTACACTTTCAGTGTCCCAATCATCAGAAAATGTACTGGTGGTAATGATATCACTTAAAGAAATTTTAAATACATGTTTAAGCTTTAAAAGTTCAGTCGGACCGAATATATAATAATCAATCTTGTCCCATACTATACCGTCCGGTATAGGAACTGCTGTGATATTCACTGAAGACAAGTCTCTTAGTTCACGATGTGAAGACTGGTGTGGTTTTAACCCTTTGGGTGCTCATGACGAGCTGGACTCGTCATGGCACACAGTGGGCATGTGCTCATGACGAGTCCAGCTCGTCATGACACCCAGCACCGAAATCCCTCTGGTGCGGGCACCAGAGGGATTCCCTTTCTCCCCTAAAGCCTCGGAGCTGGGAAGAGCTTCCCCAGCTCCCGAGGTTCCCTGGTTTCTCTGAAATGACGATCGGCGCGCACATCGCGCTGATGTCATTTCAGTGAAACCAAAACTGAAATGAGCCAAGAGGCTCATTTCAGATTCAGTTTCTACATGCTCAGGGGGCTATCTCAGCCACCTGAGCACGTAGAAACTCAGGAGAGGTATCGTTGGAAAGGGGAGAATCTCCCCTTTCCAATGGTACCCCTCCCTAGTGGATCCCTGCTTGGAGATCACCCCAGGAGGGCGATCCCCTAGCAGGGATCCACCCACTAGGCACCAGGGAGGGGGGAGCGGCCCCTTGGGCAAGGGCCTTTGCTCCCCCCATAAAAATGTTGGCATGATTAGTCTTTCTTCCCCCCCGGGGGGTAGATAGGGGCAGTAGCCCCAATCTGCCCCCCGGGGGGGTAGAAAGCCCACTAGACACCAGGGATTTTTTATGGGATATTTATTAGGGGTGGGGGCTGCCCAAAACGGGCATGCCGATGCCTCCACCCCCCCAGCTACAAAATTAGTCTTTCTGCCCCCCTGGGGGGCAGATGGGGCAGTAGCCCCCAATATGCCCCCCCGGGGGGCAGAAAGCCCACTAGATACCAGGGATTTAAAAAACAAATATAATTAGGGGTGGGCGCTGCCCAATATGGGCATGCCAATGCCCCCAACCCCCTGCCGCAAAGGTACAGTCTTTCTGCCCCTCCTGGGAGGCAGATGGGGGCAGAAAGCTCACTAGATACCAGGGATTTTTTAAAATTATAATTTGGGGTAGGGGCTGCCCAATATGGGCATGCCAATGCCCCCACCCCCGATGCAAAGGTACAGTCTTTCTGCCCCCCCCAGGGGGGGAGAAAGCCCACTAGACACCAGGGTTTTTTTTCCCCTCGATAATTTTAGGGGTGGGGGTTGCCCAAGATGGGCATGCCAATGCCCCCACCCCTCCCCCATGAAATTAAAGTCTTTCTACCCCCCCGGGGGTTCAGAAACACCCTAGATGCCAGGGATTATTATTTTTATAGGCCCGGGGTGGGGGCTGCCCAGAATGGGCATGCAAATGCCCCCACCCTAACCCCCAAAGAAAAAAAAAGACTTTTTGCCCCTACAGGAGGCAGATGGGGGCAATAGCCCCTGATCTGCCCCCCCGGGGAGGGGGCAGAATGCCCACTAAGTGCCAGGGATTTTTGTTTTATATAGGTAGGGGTGGTGGCTGCCCAGAATGGGCATGTCAATGCCCCCACCCCAAAAAAAATGGTACAGTCTTTCTGCCCCCCCCAGGAGGCAGATGGAGCAATAGCACCTTATCTGCACCCCCTGGGGGGGGCAGAAAGCCCACTAGCCACCAGGGATTTGTTTTTATAAAGTTCGGGGTGGGGGCTGCCAAGAATGGACATGCCAATGCCCCCACCCACCCCAAAAAAGATGCCACTGTCTTTCTGCCCCTCCCAGGAGGCAGATGGGGGCAGTAGCCCCTGATCTGCCCCCTGGGGGGGCAGAAAGCCCACTATATGCCAGCGATTATGCTGGCTTTTTTATACGCAGGGGTGGGGGCTGACCAGAATGGGCATCCCAATGCCCCCAACCCCCCAAAAGAATAGCCACAGTCTTTCTGCCCCCCTCGGGGGCATATCGGGGCAATAGCCCCTGATTTTCCCCCTCCCCAAGGCAGCAGAAAGCCCACTAGGCACAGACTTTTTTTCAGAATGTGCCTACCTGTGGAATTTGGTTCCTAGCTCTGCCGGCACCTAGGGAAACCTAGCAAACCTATACATTTTTTAAAACTAGACACCCAGGGGAATCCAGGATGGGCTGACTTGACTGGCTCTCACCAGGTTCTGTTACCCAGAATCCCTTGCAAACCTAAACATTTGTCCAAAAAAACACATTTTCCTCACATTTCTGTGGTGGAAAGTTCTGGAAACTGCCTGGATCCACAAAATTCCACCCACCCCGCGTTCCCCAAAGTCTTCCGAGAAAAATGGTACCTCACTTGTGTGGGTAGGACTAGTGGCCACGACAGGAAACGGCCCAAAACGCAACATGGACACACCACATTTTCACAGTGAAAACGGACCCTTTTTTTGCAAAGTGCCTAGCTGTAGATTTTGAACCCAAACTCTGCCGGCACCTAGGGAAACCTAGCAAACCTATACATTTTTGAAAACTAGATACCCAGGGGAATCCAGAATGGGGTGACTTGACTGGCTCTCACCAGGTTCTGTTACCCAGAATCCCTTCAAACCGAAACATTTGTCAAAAAAACACATTTTCCTCACATTTCTGTGGTGGAAAGTTCTGGAATCTCCGTGGATCCACAAATTTCCACCCATCCCGCATTCCCCAAAGTCTTCCGAGAAAAATGGCACCTCACATGTGTGGGTAGGCCTAGTGCCCGTGACAGGAAACACCCCAAACGCAATGTGGACACACCACATTTTCACAGTGAAAACGGACCCTTTTTTTGCAAAGTGCCTAGCTGTAGATTTGGAACCCTAACACTGCCAGCACCTAGGGAAACCTAGCAAACCTATACATTTTTGAAAACAAGACACCCAGGGAATCCAGGATGGGGTGACTTGACTGTCTCTCACCAGGATCTGTTACCCAGAATCCCTTGCAAACCTAAAAATATGTCCAAAAACACATTTTCCTCACATTTCTGTGGTGGAAAGTTCTGGAATCTGCGTGGATGTACAAAATTCCACCCACACCGCGTCCCCCAAAGTCTTCCGTGAAAAATGGTACCTCACTTGTGTGGATGGGTCAAGTACCTGCGACAGGCAAGGGCTCAAAACCTATTGAGGCGACATCAAAATTACCTATCACAAACCAACCTGGTTTTGCAAGGGGGGGTCCCATGTGTTTTTGGCCCCAGGCTTGGCGGCCATCTAGGGAAACCTACCCAACCCACACATTTATGAAAACTAGTCACCCGGAGGAGTCCAGCGAGGTATGGCTTGCGTGGGTCCTCCAAAATTTTCTTACCCAGAATCCCCTGCAAACCTCAAATTTAGCTGAAAAAATCACTTTTTTCTCAAATTTCTGTGTGGGAAAGTTCCGGAATCTACGTGGATCCACAAATTTCCTACCACCCAGCTTTCCCCCAGGTCTCCCGATAAAAATGATACCTCACTCGCGTGGGTGGGTCAAGTACCCGTGACAGGCAAGGGCCCAAAACGTATTGAGGAGACATCAAAATTACCTATCACAAAACAACCTGGTTTTGCAAGGGGGGTCACCTGGGTTTTTGGTCCCAGGCTCAGCGGCCATCTTGGGCACCTACCAAACCCACACATGTCTGAAAACTAGACACCCGGGGGAGTCCAGCGAGGTATGGCTTGCATGGGTCCCCAAACGTTTTCCTACCCAGAAGGCCCTGCAAACCTCAAATTTAGCTGAACAAATCACTTTTTACTCAAATTTCTGTGTGGGAAAGTTTTGGAATCTGCGTGGATCCACAAATTTCCTACCACCCTGCATTCCCCCAGGGCTCCCGATAAAAATGGTACCTCACTTGTGTGGGTAGGCATAGTGGCTGAAACAGGAAATGGCCCAAATCATATTGTGGAGACTTCAAAATTACCTATAACAAAACTACCTGGTTTTGGGGGGCACCTGGTTTTTTGGCCCGGGCTCGCTGCCATCTAGGGAAACCTACCATTCACACACGTTTCTGAAAACTAGACACCCTGGGGAGTCCAATGAGGTATGGCTTGCGTGGATCCCCAACGTTTCCCTACCCAGCATCCCCTGCAACCCTCAAATTTAGCTGAAAAAACATATTTTCCACATATTTTTGCGTGGAATCACCGTGCTGGCACAAATGTCCTACCACCCAGCGTTGCCCTTGTTCCCCTGAGTAAAATGATACCTCACTTGTGTGGGTGTCCAAAGCAGAACTGGCTAAAAACATATTTTTAACAAAATGTAGTGCTTAGAATTCTCGGTGCTATACCCTAAGGGCCTGATTCACAGAACTAACTTACGTCAAAAACGTAAAGTTAGTACTTTTAGTATCTCACAGAATACACTTACTCATTTTGGTATTCACAGAATGAACTTACTCATTTCGGTATTCACAGAAGTTAGTAGTCCTAACTTTAGGACTCCTAAATGCCTTCTGTGAATACCGAAAGTCTTAAAGTTAGGATTTTTCTCAGTTTAGGAGTAGTAAAGTTAGGACTCCTAACTTTACTACTCCTAAACTGAGAAAAATCCTAACTTTAAGACTTTCGGTATTCACAGAATGCATTTAGGAGTCCTAAAGTTAGGACTACTAACTTCTGTGAATACCGAAATGAGTAAGTTCATTCTGTGAATACCAAAATGAGTAAGTGTATTCTGTGAATACCAAAAAGTACTAACTTTACGTTTTTGACGTAAGTTAGTTCTGTGAATCAGGCCCTAAATCCCTATGTTTTGGGCTCTTCCCAGTCACAGGCCTTTGGCCCACCCACACAAGTGAGGTATCATTTTACTCGGGAGAACAAGGGGAACGCTGGGTGGTAGGACATTTGTGCCGGTACGGTGATCCCATGCAAAAATGTATGGAAAAAGTGATTTTTTCAGCTAAATTTGAGGTTTGCAGGGGATTCTGGGTAGGAAAACGTTGTGGGACCCACGCAAGCCATACCTCGCTGGACTCCCCCGGGTGTCTAGTTTTCAGAAATGTTTGGGTTTGGTAGTTTCCCAAGATGGCTGCCGAGCCCGGGGACAAAAACCCAGGTGACCCCTCTTGCAAAACCAGGTTGTTTTGTGATAGGTAATTTTGATGTCGCCTCAATAGGTTTTGGGCCCTTTTCTATCGCGGGTACTTGACCCACCCATGCGAGTGAGGTCTCATTTTTATCAGGACACCCGGGGGAACGCTGGGTGAGAGGAAATTTGTGGATCCACGTAGATTCCAGAACTTTCCCACACAGAAATTTGAGAAAAAAGTGATTTTTTCAGCTAAATTTGAGGTTTGCAGGGAATTCTGGGTAGGAACACATTAGGGGACCCACGCAAGCCATACCTCGCTGGACTCCCCCGGGTGTCTAGTTTTCAGAAATGTGTGGGTTTGGTAGGTTTCCCTAGATGGCCGCCGAGCCCTGGGCCAAAAACTCATGGGACCCCCCTTGCAAAACCAGGTTGTTTTGTGATAGGTAATTTTGCTGTCGCCTCAATAAATTTTGGACCCTTGCCTGTCGCGGGTACTTTACCCACCCACGCGAGTGAGGTATCATTTTTATCGGGAGACCTGGGGGAACGCTGGGTGGGAGTAAATGTGTGGATTCACATAGATTCCAGAACTTTCTCACACAGAAATTTGAGAAAAAAGTGATTTTTTCAGCTAAATTTGAGGTTTGCAGGGGATTCTGGGTAGGAAAACGTTAGGGGACCCATGCAAGCCATACCTTGCTGGACTCCCCCGGGTGTCTAGTTTTCAGAAATGTGTGGGTTTGGTAGGTTTTCATAGATGGCCACCGAGCCCAGGGTCAAAACTCATGGGACCCCCTTGCAAAACCAGCTTGTTTTGTGATAGGTCATTTTGATGTCTCCTCAATACGTTTTGGGCCCTTGCCTGTTGCAGGTACTTGAACCACCCACACCAGTAAGGTTTTTGGCCCTGGGCTCGGCGGACATCTTAGGAAACCTACCAAACCCAAACATTTCTGAAAACTAGACACTCGGGGGAGTCCAGTGAGGTATGGCTTGCGTGGGTCCCCAACGTTCCCTACCCAGAATCCCCTGCAAACCTGAAATTTTGCTGAAAAATTCACTTTTTCACACATTTTTGTGTGGGAAGGTTGTGGCATCACCGGGCTGACACAAATTTCCTACCACCTGCATTGCCCCAGGTCTCCCGATAAAAATGGTGCCTCACTCGGGTGGGAGGCCCAGTACCCGCGACAGGCAAGGGCCCAAAACGTATTGAGGCGACATCAAAATTGCCTATCACAAAACGACCTGGTTTTGCAAGGGGTCCCATGACTTTTGGCCCGGGGCTCGTGGCCACCTAGGAAACCTACCAAACCCACACATTTCTGAAAAGTAGACACCGGAGGGATTCCAGGAAGGTATGGCTTGCGCGCATCCCCCAACGTTTTCTTACCCAGAATCCCCCAGAAACCTGAAATTATGCTGAAAAAATCACTTTTTTCACACATTTTAGGGGGGGAAAGTTGCGGGATTACCGGGCTGACACAACTTTCCTACCACCCAGCGTTCCCCCAGGTCTCCCGATAAAAATGGTGCCTCACTCAGGTGGGAGGCCCAAGTACGCGCGACAGGCAAGGGCCCAAAACGTATTGAGGCGACATCAAAATTGCCTATCACAAAACGACCTGGTTTTGCAAGGGGTCCCATGACTTTTGGCCCGGGCTAGGCAGCCACCTAGGAAACCTACCAAACCCACACATTTCTGAAAAGTAGACACCGGGGGATTCAGGAGGTATGGCTTGTGTGGATCCCCAACGTTTTCTAACCCAGAATCCCCAGAAACCGGAAATTTTGCTGAAAAAATCACTTTTTCACACATTTTTGTGTGGGAAAGTTGTGGCATCACCGGGCTGACACAAATTTCCTACCACCCAGCGCTCCCCCAGGTCTCCCGATAAAAATGGTGCCTCACTCGGGTGGGATGCCCAAGTACCCGTAACAGGCATGGTCCCAAAACGTATTGAGGCAACATTAAAATTGCCTATCACAAAATGTTTTGGGCCCTTGCCTGTCGCGGGTACTTGGGCCTTCCCACATTAGTGAGGCACCATTTTTATTGGGAGACCTGGGGGAACGCTGGGTGGTAGGAAATTTGTGTCAGCCCGGTGATGCCACAACTTTCCCACACAAAAATGTGTGAAAAAAGTGATTTTCTCAGCATAATTTCAGGTTTGCAGGCGATTCTGGGTAAGAAAACGTTGGGGGATCCACGCAAGCCATACCTCCCTGGAATCTCCCGGTTGTCTACTTTTCAGAAATGTGTGGGTTTGGTAGGTTTCCCTAGGAGGCCGCCGAGCCCCGGGCCAAAAAGCCATGGGACCCCCTTTGCAAAACCAGGTCGTTTTGTGATAGGCAATTTTGATGTCACCTCAATACGTTTTGGGCCTTTGCCTGTCACGAGTACTTGGGCCTCCCACCCGAGTGAGGCACCATTTTTATCGGGAGACCTGGAGGAACGCTGGGTGGTAGGAAATTTGTGTCAGCCCGGTGATGCCACAACTTTCCCACACAAATATGTGTGAAAAAGTGATTTTTTCAGCAAAATGTCAGGTTTGCAGGGGATTCTGGGTAAGAAAACGTTGGGGGATCCACGCAAGCCATAACTCCCTGGAATCCCCCGGGTGTCTACTTTTCAGAAATTTGTGGGTTTGGTAGGTTTCCCTAGGTGGCCGCCGAGCCCCGGGCCAAAAAGCCATGGGACCCCCCTTGCAAAACCAGGTCGTTTTGTGATAGGCAATTTTGATGTCACCTCAATACGTTTTGGGCCTTTGCCTGTCGCGGGTACTTGGGCTTCCCACCCAAGTGAGGCACCATTTTTATCGGGAGACCTGGGGCAATGCTGGGTGGTAGGAAATTTGTGTCAGCCTGGTGATGCCACAACTTTTCCACACAAAAAAGTGTGAAAAAAGTGATTTTTTCAGCAAAATGTCAGGTTCTCGGGGGATTCTGGGTAAGAAAACGTTGGGGGATCCACGCAAGCCATACCTCCCTGGAATCCCCCCGATGTCTACTTTTCAGAAATGTGTGGGTTTGGTAGGTTTCCCTAGGTGGCTGCCGAGCCCCGGGCCAAAAAGTCATGGGACCCCCCTTGCAAAACCAGGTCGTTTTGTGATAGGCAATTTTGATGACGCCTCAATACGTTTTGGGCCCTTGCCTGTCGCGCATACTTGGACCTCCCAACCGAGTGAGGCACCATTTTTATCGGGAGACCTGGGGGAACGCTGGGTGGTAGGAAATTTGTGTCAGCCCGGTGATGCCACAACTTTCCCACACAAAAATGTGTGAAAAAAGTGATTTTTTTCAGTAAAATTTCAGGTTTCTTGAGGATTCTGGGTAAGAAAACGTGGGTGGATCCACGCAAGCCATACCTCCCTAGAATCCCCCGGGTGTCTACTTTTCAGAAATGTGTGCATTTTGTAGGTTTCCCTAGGTGGCCCCCGAGTCCCGGGCCAAAAAGTCATGGGACCCCCCTTGCAAAACCAGGTTGTTTTGTGATAAGCAATTTTGATGTCGCATCAATATGTTTTGGGCCCTTGCCTGTCGTGGGTACTTGGGCCTCCCACCCGAGTGAGGCACCATTTTTATCGGGAGATCTGGGGCAATGCTGGGTGGTAGGAAATTTGTGTCAGCCCGGTGATGCCACAACTTTCCCACACAAAAATGTGTGAAAAAAGTGATTTTTTTCAGCAAAATGTAAGGTTTTCGGGGGATTCTGGGTAAGAAAACATTGGGGGATCCACGCAAGCCATACCTCCCTGGATTCTCCCGGGTGTCTACTTTTCAGAAATGTGTGGGTTTGGTAGGTTTACCTAGGTGCCGGCAGAGCTAGGGTTAAAAAACTACAGCTAGGCACTTTGCAAAAAAAGGGTAATTTTTTACTGTGAAAATGTGGTGTGTCCACGTTGCGTTTTGTGCTGTTTCCTGTCGTAGGCACAAGGCCTACCCACACAAGATAGGTACCATTTTTTTTGGAAGACTTTGGGGAACGCGGGGTGCATGGAATTGTGTGGATCCACGCAGATTCCAGAACTTTCCACCACAGAAAAGTGAGGAAAATGTGTTTTTTTTGACAATTTTTTAGATTTGCAAGGGATTCTGGGTAACAGAACCTGGTGAGAGCCAGTCAAGTCACCCTATCCTGGATTCCCCTGGGTGTCTAGTTTTCAAAAATGAGTAGGTGTGCTAGGGTTCCCTAGGTGCCGGCAGAGCTAGGGTTAAAAAACTACAGCTAGGCACTTTGCAAAAAAAGTGTCATTTTTCACTGTGAAAATGTGGTGTGTCCACGTTGCATTTTATGCTGTTTCCTGTTGCGGGCACTAGGCCTACCCACACAAGTGAGGAACCATTTTTCCCGGAAGACTTTGGGGAACGCAGGGTAGGTGGAATTTTGTGGATCCACGCAGATTCCAGAACTTTCCACCACAGAAAAGTGAGGAAAATGTGGGTTTTTTAATACATTTTTAGGTTTGCAAGGGATTCTGGGTACCAGAACCTGGTGAGAGCCAGTCAAGTCACCACATCCTGGGTTCCCCTGGGTGTCTAGTTTTCAAAAATGTATAGGTTTGCTAGGTTTCCCTAGGTGCCGGCAGAGCTAGGGTTCAAAAACTACAGCTAGGCACTTTGCAAAAAAAGGGTCATTTTTCACTGCGAAAATGTGGTGTGTCCACGTTGCATTTTGCGCTGTTTGCTGTCGTGGGCACTAGGCCTACCCACACAAGTGAGGTACCATTTATTTCGGAAGACTTTGAGGAACGCGGGGTGGGTGGAATTTGGTGGATCCACGCAGATTCCAGAACTTTCCACCACAGAAAAGTGAGGAAAATGTGTTTTATTGGACAATTTTTGGGGTTTGCAAGGGATTCTGGGTAACAGAACCTGGTGAAAGCCAGTCAAGTCACCCCATCCTGGATTTCCCTGGGTGTCTAGTTTTTAAAAATGTATAGGTTTGCTAGGTTTCCCTAGGTGCCGGCAGAGCTAGGGTTAAAAAACTACAGCCAGGCACTTTGCAAAAAAAGGGTCATTTTTCACTGTGAAAATGTGGTGTGTCCAAGATGCGTTTTGGGCCGTATCCTGTCGCGGGCACTAGGCCTACCCACACAAGTGAGGTACAGTTTTTCTCGAAAGACTTTGGGGAATGCGGGGTGGGTGGAATTTTGTGGATCCACGCAGATTCCAGAACTTTCCACCAGAGAAAAGTGAGGAAAATGTGTTTTTTTTAACAATATTTTAGGTTTGCAAGGGATTCTGGGTAACAGAACCTGGTGAGAGCCAGTCAAGTCACCCCATCCTGGATTCCCCTGTGTGTCTACTTTTCAAAAATGTATAGGTTTGCTAGGTTTCCCTTGGTGCCGGCAGAGCTAGGGTTAAAAAATTACAGCTAGGCACTTTGCAGAAAAAGGGTCATTTTTCACTGTGAAAATGTGGTGTATCCAAGTTGCGTTTTGGGCCGTTTCCTGTCGCGGGCACTAGGCCTACCCACACAAGTGAGGTACCATTTTTCTAGGAAGACTTTGGGGAATGCGGGGTGGGTGGAAGTTTGTGGATCCACGCAGATTCCAGAACTTTTCACCAGAGAAAAGTGAGGAAAATGTGTTTTTTTGGACAATTTTTTAGGTTTGCAAGGGTTTCTGGGTAACAGAACCTGGTGAGAGCCAGTCAAGTCACCCCATCCTGTATTCCCCTTGGTGTCTAGTTTTCAAAAATGTATTAGTTTGCTAGGTTTCCCTAGGTGCCGGCAGAGCTAGGGTTAAAAAACAACAACTAGGCACTTTGCAAAAAAGGGGTCATTTTTCACTGTAAAAATGTGGTGTGTCCACGTTGCGTTTTGGGCCGTTTCCTGTCGCGGGCACTAGGCCTACCCACACAAGTGAGGTACCGTTTTTCTTGAAAGACTTTGGGGAACGCGGTGTGGGTGGAATTTTGTGGATCCACGCAGATTCCAGAACTTTCCACCACAGAAAAGTGAGGAAAATGTGTTTTTTTTAACAATATTTTAGGTTTGCAAGGGATTCTGGGTAACAGAACCTGGGGAGAGCCAGTCAAGTCACCCCATACTGGATTCCCCTGGGTGTCTACTTTTCAAAAATGTATAGGTTTGCTAGGTTTCCTAGGTGCCAGCAGAGCTAGGGTTCAAAAACTACAGCTAGGCACTTTGCAAAAAAGGGTCATTTTTCACTGTGAAAATGTGGTGTATCCACGTTGCGTTTTGGGCCGTTTCCTGTCGCGGGCACTAGGCCTACCCACACAAGTGAGGTACCATTTTTATTGGGAGACTTCGGGTAACACAAAATTGTAGAGCAACTGTTATTATCTATTGACTTTTGATGCATTTCTGCCTTCCAAATGAAAGACAATGTGTAAAAAATAAGTCATTTTGAAAAATGTCCTATAATTCTCATGCTAGTATGGGTACTCCCAATTTCGGAAATGTGCAAATATCTACTGTTTCTAAATGCTATACTTTGTTCCCATTTCAGAAATACATAGGTGTCTTTCATACCGATTTTTCCATGTATAAATTTTCCAAGAATAATTGCTATATACCCGGTACATAATAAAAAACCATTGCAAAACGCTGCTCAGTTATTGGCTCTGGGTTCGTCGGTTTCTTGGTGAACCTACAAGTCCTGTATATATTGCCACAACCAGAAAGGTCCAGCGGATCTAACGGTATATTGCTTTCAAATAGCTGTCATAATTAGAAGAAGTTACAGGTGAAAACGTTGCCACAAATGGCTGTTTTTTTCAACTAATTTTCAATTTTTCCTATATTTAACTGTTCGTTTCTATAAAGAAAACTTGAAGGATCTACACAAATGACCCCTTGCTGAATTCAGAATTTTGTCTACTTTTCAGAAATGTATGACTTTCCAGGATCCATTATTGCTTTCATACCCATTTCTACCATTAACTGGAAGGAGGTTGAAAGCACAAAAAATAGCAAAAATAGGCTATGTCACAGAAAAATGCCAAAACTGTGTAAAAAATGTTAGTTTTCTGACAAAAGTCTGCTTGTCCCTGAAAGCTGGGAAGATGGTGATTTCAGCACCACAACCCCTTTATTGATGCCATTTCCAGGGAAAAAAACCAGATGATTTCATCTGTAGCCCTTTTTTTTGCATTTTTCCCAAAAAAACCAAAATTTAGCTGTATTTTGGCTAATTTGTGGGTCCCCTCCAGGGGAATCCACAAACCCTGGGTACCTTTAGAATCCCCATGATGTTGTAAAAAAAGGACGCAAATTTGGCGTGGATACGTTATGTGGTCAAAAAGTTACAGGGGCCTAAACGCGAAGTACCCCAAATAGCCAAAGAAAGGCTTAGCACAGGAGGGGAAAAGGCCTAGCAGCGAAGGGGTTAAAATCAAATTGACTCTTTGGGCTGTAGAGCTCTGCTGGAGATATCGTCCATTAATAAGCATACTAAAAGTTATAATTAAACCTAGCCAGAAAATATAAAATAAAATCCCAGTGATATACCATAGTTCTATCCAAGGTGACACCAGGTAAGTCTTTCTAAAAAAGTTCAACAAGTCAATGAGTTTCTGTTTGTGTGAATTTTTGGCTGGCGTCTTTTCCGGCTCGCTTGGATCCAGTGAAAACGTATCAAAGTTCATGAAATAGCCAGAAGCAGTTCGATCAATTGTTGAAATTGCATCGGGATTTGTTGAAATGGATTTTGCTCTTGACGAGGCATGTTGACGTAGACGTCTGTAGTCGGTCTTATTGCAACTTGGTTGTTAAGTAGAGTTTCTTCTCGTTGAAGTGGAACGAGTTCCATAGCATTGTTGCTTAGTCCTTCATTCCGTACAGATGGCTCTTCAAACGTGATGAGTCTTTCTGTTTGAACTTCTTGGATTGTAGCTAGAGGAGGGAGTCTGCTACCGTGGAGTCCACGTGGCCTACTGTTTAGTATTGGCCACATAGTGTGGTTTGATTAAGTCGATTGAGACAAATCTTTTCTCCTTTTTTCCAGCAAGAGGCGGCAGAAGTACAGTTCTTGTGCCTTGGATTGCTAGGACCGGTACAGGCTTTCTGTAGGATGGCCCAAATTCTTTCTTGTCTGCAATCTTTTCTCTGACCAGATCTCCGATTTTTGGGATCCAGACAGGTCTTGCCGTTACTGCCTTGACTTCCTCAGTGGCGGTCTGTTTTCGGAGCACGTTACTTTGTTGTGTTCTAGATTTATTTAGATCCTGTAAAACAGCCAAACGATCATGGATATCAAATGGTTTTTCATCCGCCACTGTGCCTTCACAATCAAGATCAGGTACCCACATTCTTGTCCCAAATAGGACCTCGTAAGGAGTGACACCCCCTAAAGAGCTTCTTGGCTGATTGTTTATTGCTCGTTGTACCCCATAAAGGTGATCAACCCATCTACCGCCCTTGCCTAATACCCTAGCTGTTAAAGATTGCTTTAAGTCCCGGTTTTTCCTCTACACAACAGAGTTTCCTTCAGGATGATACGGAGAGGAGTACCGCAATGCTACGCCCATTCCTTCCATGGCCTCTTTGTAAGCCCGAGAGCTAAACGCCGGGCCACGGTCAGAATGTAACGTGCCAACCGCATATGTGCCGATAAAGACTCGCAAATCTCTTATAACAGTTCGAGCGCCAGCTGAGCGCTGAGGCCAAACCCATAGGAATCTAGAGCAGGAATCCACTGCAAGCATGATATATTTCTTGGCCCCATCAGACTGTAGGGTTCCGCAGTGGTCCAAATATACACATGCAAGAGGTTTGTCTGATTTCAGCAATGGTGTCTGCGCTGGGCGTGTTACGGTGGAACCTTTCATCTGCTGGCAGATGTCACACTTTAAGACATAGTCTTTGGTCTGCTTTGTTAACCCTGGCCACCAGTAGCGCTGTTTCAGTAAAGAAATAGTCGCTGTAACGCCTGTCATGCGCAGAACCCAAACCCTCGTGTGCTGCTAAAATTAAGCCTTGCCTACGATCCATATTTGGTATTACTCTATCCCCCACTCCAGGAATCTGAGCATATGGAATGTTTTGTGCATCTAACTTGTAGGAGTACTTGAGTGAAAATTTTGTAGGTACTGCTGTGCTGCCTTTGTGTGAAGCATTGACAGCTACCATAATCTTGCCATCTATTCTCGTTTTTGAACGAGTGATTGCAGCTACGGAAGCCCTTGCGAACAGCCCCCTTTGCAGCTTCATCAGCCAATGAATTCCCTTCTACGTGAACGCCATCACGCTGTTGACTCAGTGTATGTATCACTTGAGCCCTTGGTAGTTCGTTTCTCAATACCACTACCTGTTCCCATAGCATTTTATTCTTAATTGTGCCACCTTTTGCGTCTTTAAACCCTTTTTGTTCCCAATGATGTAAGTATTCATTGTACGACTGTACACAGTAAAAGGAATCACACATAATCAGTGTGGGGAATTCGTGTTCTGTATTCACCAGTGCCAGTATAAGTGCTTTTAACTCTGCCAACTGAGCCGTGCAGTCTCCTAGAGATTGCGTTTTAGTGCAACTCGGATGGAACTTTCCATCGTGCATGCGACCTTTAACAATCGCAGACGCCACGCTGTAAGCTTGCTTACTCCCTATGGCAGGTTGAGCAGATCCGTCAGTGTAAGTAATATATTCATACTGATCTAGAGGCAAAATCTCTTTTGGTAGAGGATATTCTTGTCCTTATTGCAGAAATGCTTGTGTTTTTAAACTTGGATCAAATCTGTATTCAACATTCGTTGCAGTAAGAGAATTAGCCCATTGTATTCATCTCGGATGTAAGGCTTTCGCATTTGGAATGCTAGCCTTTGTAACAGCTTCTAAGGCTGGTACTGGGGTCACGACAATTATGAGTTTACCCTGAGCCAGAGCTCTTTCTCTTGCTACAGCGGTCTGCACTGCTGTCAGGATTTGTTCTGTTGAAGTGAAACGCATCTCTGCGTTTGGGTACAGGTGTGATTTGTATGCGATTGGTACCGTTTCGCCTTCATTGAAAGTTAAATAAGTGTACCCGCATTGACCCGCTATTACTCGGATCACTAAGTTGCGTACGTTTACGTGTGTCTGTAAATGTTTAGAAGCTATCATGTCTTCCTGTAGGGAACGCAGGATATTTGTATGTTCCTGTGTCCATTGTCTCACTGAAAAATCAGGTTTTATTAAGTCGTAGAAAGATTTTACTCTTTCTGCGTAATCCAAAATGTATGTTCGACAAAAATTTAGGAATCCCAGAATTGATTGTAAATTCTTTAATGATTTTGGAGGTTGGAGCAGCGCTCACTTTTCTAAAAAGTTAGCTGCTAAGCTTTTTCCTTCACTTGACAGCTCGTATCCTAAAAATAGGACACTGAGGTGGGCAATTTTTGATTTTTTGAAATTAAATTTATAGCCCTCAGAGGCGAATCCCATAATAATGGTGCTCACCCTGGTCAAGTGCCTCGGTAAGTCACCGTCCGTCAGATAAATATCATCTACATAGGACAATGCTTCTTCATCCAAATTTTGGAGTCACTCTGTTACCCTTGCTGAAAATACCCTGGGGCTATTTTTATACCCTTGGGCTAGTCGACAAAATTGTCGCTGGGACCCTAACGCACTGAATGCAGTCAGATACCTGCTTTCAGGCGCTATATTTTGGCAGAAAAATCCATTTGAGATATCTAGTGTTGTTTTGTATTTTTTGCGCACAATGTTATTCATTAATGCGGCACTATGTGCATTTTGAACTGCAAATGTCTTTGTGCAAGTGTTTAAATGTCTGTAATCCAAAACTAAACGATATGTGTTGTCAGGTTTCATTACGGGAAACAAAGGATTGTTCATAGGTGAAGTGCAATTTTCTATCACCCCCTGCTATTCTAGTTGATCTAGGATCTCCCTGACTTTTTTAGCTTCCTGCTTTATAGGGTATTGCCTTTGAGCATTTGGGGAAACTTTTAACGGGATCATGTGGTGGGTTGAATCCTCATCCCAACCAACATGATTTTTGTACAATGCTGGAGCTAGGGCAACCGCCCACTCCTGCGCATATTCTTGTTTTAGGTGAATGGGAACGAGGTCAGAAAATGCTGGAAAAATTACAGTTTCTCCCCTAGGGCACTCCATGACGAATGCTGGCGGCCAGTCTTGTTCTGCTAATAGAATGTCATAACCAGATGACAGATTTTTCCAAAAGAGACCTTTAACTTTTCTGGGCTTGTCCCCCTTCATCCGGAGTGTTATCTCATGTAACTTATGTGGGACACTTACCCGAGTATCATGTGTTTCCACGTGATATACTCACTCAACTTCGCTGTCACCAGAAATTCCTTCAGGTTCTGGCGAGCTATCGTTACTTCTGCTGCGCTGTCTAGCATCGTCAGAACCCATTCCCCGTTCAGAAGCTGTGTCCTCAGAATTCTGGGCATATCTGATCTTGAGACCTGCTACCTTCTTCTTTTTGAACTGAGGTTTTGATTTTTGTTTATCTTCTTTTTTAGGTGCGTAGTCCGCAGCGCGTTGCGTGTCTCTGGACTTTGTACGCTTAGCTGACTGTCCTTCCCTCTCTGAGTTTTTTGATGAACCCTGAAAGGAACGAGAGGAACCGGTATCAGTATCCTGATAACTGTCAGGTTTTTTAATATTATCCCTATTCCTGAGGTTATACCTCCTTTCAGAGGGCTCCTGTTGAGGAGACCTACCTCTGGATTGAGATCTGTTGTCTTTAGACTTTTGTTGTTTTTTATTTTCCCACTTCTTTTTAGAAGAAGTAGGCGTCTGCTTTGTAGTGTCCTTTTCAGGACTGCCCACTAGTTGTGGTTTTAATGCTTTCCCACCTAAACTGTCTCTGCCTAGTTCTGCATATGCAGTTTCAATTATTTTGGGTAGTTCGTGTTGATGATCCTCTGGACTGAACTCCCTTAGGCGTTGGCGGATCACCACTGAAGCTGCCTCCCCTTTAATATTAGCTAGTATTATGGCTGATACCTGGTCAAAGTTATTTAGTAACTTCATCCCTAAGTTAAGGGCAGGCTCTGTTCCGTACTCATTTTGTATCTGTCTCAATATGTCAGGCACTATTGCTAATGATGGGATACCATGTGTTCTGGTATATATGGCAGTGAAGACTGAACCCCAAGAGGTGCAGTCCTCTACTTGTGGTGTGATCCCCATGGGCAAGCAAATTGTTAGAATTCTATGTGTATCACAGGTGGTAGTATTCGGGAATACCGCCTCAAGCTGAGTTATTTTCTGAGCTATCCAGAAGGGTATTTGTTCGCGTTTTGCAGGCATTTTGCCCATTACTGCGTGTAATGTTTGAGGAGTCATTTTATTTCCTGTACCCTGAGTCGGAGTACTGTTTGCTGCACCTGGTGCAGGTTGGATTGTTAAAGTCCTCATGACAAATTGTGTCAGGTTTCTGTAGATTTTAATTAAATCTTTGTGTTGTACTAGTAAGTCTGGCAGTGGCATTGTGTTAATGCCAGGATGCGGTGTGTAAGCCGCTAGTATTGGCCATGTGGCCCCGTCTCCTCCGAGCGGGCCTAATCTTACTCTTTCTCGTACATGGGGTAGGGCACCATTAAACCAGTAATGATGATCCTGGTAAGTGAGTGGAATATCTATATCCTCAAACGGACAATATTCCCGTGGTGCATCTCCTTCTATATAGTAGTGAAATGTATTTGTTGTTGCATTTGCTGCTGGGAGTGTAACCCATGAATAGAATACCTGTTTTGTTTGATTCATGTGCCTCAATCACAAAAACAACAAGGCCACCCTTGGCTTGTACACCATTTTCTAATAGTCTTAGGGTGACTGTCCTTCTGAATTTTGGTACGATCTGTATTGCATCCTCAGGACCTTCTCCTCCCAGGTCAACTCTCTCATCCCCTGAACCAGGAAGAAGTGTTCAAAGGGAACTAAGGTGAGTTGTTATGCACAATTTAGGAACTAAATGTCCTTTGAAGCTTGATTAACCAACAGCCAATAAATAGTATTTTCGTACTACTCAGCTGCGGCGGATTTTGTGCCCACCCACTCCAGACATCTCTGGGGTTTTGTGAGTAGGTTCTCTGAGAATAGCACATCTGAACTACTCAGATTCTACTGTTAAATAAGTACCAAACCAACGTTGGTGGCGCCATGTTGTGTAGTTCCTATAGTACCCATGCAGGACCTGCGCGTTTTGATAACATAAACCGTGGGCTTGGTGATAGACTGGCTCTGTGCACCCCCACCGCGTATGTTAGCCTGATTTGCATTAGCTAGCTCACAGTGCCACTAGAATCTCCTCTTATCAGGGAGAGATTAGTTTCTGGCAACCTTAGACCATTACAACCCAAATTCCTCAGAATCGTGGAAACAATATACTACTTTTCGCTCAGTCACTCGTGCTTACTTATTCGGTTTGTCTCAGAGAGTTACACAGAATAAACAGTCTGGGCGTTTCAATAAGTATTTATTGAACAGTTGTTATTCTAGTGTAAAATATATGTGCTGCAGAAACCAGTAGACAATAGCAGAGATATATTATCAGCAGTACGATAAAAGCAAAGGGATAGAACAGTTCTACCATATTGCAATAATCATGAATACATACGTGAATATAAAAAGCATTATGAAAAGTGCGCGTACTCCTACGATGCCTAACTAGATGTACCTGAGTGTACCTAGCATATGTGTAGGTCTAAAAGCCTAAGAGCCAAGAATCCTTCTCGGATTTAGTGGAACCCCCCATACCTGAACATAGAGAGTGTGGGACCCCGTCCTGGTCTCGAGTTGGACACCCCGCAAGGGCTGTGTTAGACCGCTGTCAGCTGGAGCGACTGCATGCAGGAGCCTCAGCGTCTCTGGTCAGTGTGTCAGCATGGAAGTCTTGGTTCCCTCTGTCTTACCGGGGTAAGATATGGTATATTTATACCCTGAAGACTCTGGTTGCTTCATATGGTTTGTATTGGCCCTTGTTAGACTTGAGGAAGACGTCAGGGGTGAACTTTGTACATACATATTATGCAGGTGGTGTATTCCTAGAGAGCCATGCATAATTGATGAGTACAGTGTGAGCCTGTGTTTGGGAAAAACCCTGCTGTATTCAAAAGCACAGGATAGATAACGTTCAGCCCTCAGAGCTCGTTGTGTACTAGCGAGGACCAATGTAGGTGAAAGATCATGCCTATACAAGGAATCATGACTATAATAGGACATGTACAGTTATGACCGTAATAGGGCATATGCAGCTTTGACTATAATAGGGCAAGTACGAATATGACCGCATTAGGGCAAATACGAATACGTCCATTTTAGGGCATGTATGAACAGGTCTACATTAGGGCCTCTATACGGGACATAACAAGTGTTGAGTTGTAGGCAGCTGCTTTTCATCCATTTGGCGACTGCTTCCATGCCTTCTTGAAAGTTGTGCTTGGCTGCGTTGGTTTCGTTGGATAAGGAGAGGATGAGTTGGGTGCCGCCTGCGTCTGAGACAATGTTGAGTCCGTGGGTTCTGACGATGTGGGCGAGCAGAGCCATGTAGACTTTGAACAGCGTGTGGCTGAGGGAGGATCCCTGGGGGACTTTGCAGTTGGTTGGGGTAAGGTCCGAGAGGAAAGGAGGGAGTCTGACCCGCTGCGTTCTGCTGGAGAGGAAAGAGTGGATCCAGTCAAGGGCCTTGCCCCGGATCCCTGCGTCGTGAAGTCTGCGTGTTAGGGTGCGGTGAGAGACTGTGTCAAAGGCTGTTGAGAGGTCGAGGAGGATGAGGGCTACTGTCTCTCCTCTGTCCAGGAGGTAGCGGATGTCATCTGTAGCAGCGAGGAGGGCAGTTTCTGTGCTGTGGTCTTTTCTGAAGCCGGATTGGTAGGGGTCGAGGATGTTGTTCTCTTCGACGAAGGTGGCGAGTTGGCTGTTGATGGCTTTCTCAATGACTTTCGGTGGGAACGGGAGCAGGGAGAAGGGTCTGTAGTTTTTGAGGTCGGTGGGGTCCGCTGAGGGCTTCTTCAGGAGGGGGTTTATCTCGGCGTGCTTCCAGTCATCGGGGAAGGAGGTGTTTGCAAGGGAGCGGTTGATGGTGTGGCGAAGCATGGGTGCAATGGTGTTGGCGGCTCTATTGAAGATGTGGTGGGGGCAGGGGTTTGTGGGGGCCCCGGAGTGGATTGACTTCATCATCTTCAGCGTGTCTTCGCTGGTGAGGGCTGTCCAGCTGTCAATCGTTGGCTTCAGGGTGTCGAGGTGGTTGGTGAGGGTTCAGTGTGTTGGCTGTCTTTGTCGAAGTTGTTGTAAATGTTCTTGATTTTGTGGTGGTAGAAGGTGCTGAGTTTGTCGCAGAGGTCTTGTGAGGGAGGGATGTCTGTAGACTCGCTGGTGGGTTGGGTGAACTCCTTGATGATGGTGAAGAGCTCTTTGCTGTTGTGCGCGTGTGTGGAGATTCTGTCTTTGATCGCTGTTTTTCTCGTATTTCTGATGAGTTGGTGGTGGGCGTGGGTGGCGGCTCTGAAGTTGTTGTAGGCTTCTGTGGTTTTGGAGTTCCTCCAGAACTTTTCGAGGCAGCGGCATGTGCGTCTGGACTCTCGAAGTTCGGTGGTAAACCATCTGGATTTCTTGGCGCGTGTGTTGTTCTTCTTCTTGAGGGGGGCTATGGTGTTGGCGCTGTCGGAGATCCATCTGTGCAGAGTTCGGGCTGCGGTGTTGAGGTCGTCGTCTTCTGCGATGGTTGGGGTGGAGTTGCCAAGTGAGGCGGTGAGCTGGCCATCGGTGATTTTGGTCCAGTTTCTTCGTGGGGGCAGGTGCTGGGGTTTGTGTATGGTGGGTGTTCTGAAGGAGAATTGGATGCATTGATGGTCTGTCCACAGGAGTTCGGTGGTGTGGCTGAAAGTGATGGAGTTTCCTGTTGTGAAGATGGGGTCGAGGGTGTGTCCTGCTGAGTGCGTTGGTTCGGTCACGATCTGGCGGAGTCCAATGTTGTGGAGGTTGTCCAGGAGGGATGTGGTGTTGGGGTCTAGTTGGTTGTCGAGGTGGAAGTTGAGGTCTCCCAGCAAGGTGTAGTTGGTGGACGCGATGGCCTGGGGGGAGATAATGTCCGTGATGGAGTTGATGAATGGTCCAGGGGGTCAGTAGATGACGGTTCCTCGGAGGGTGGTGGTGGGGCTGGCCTGTATCTTGAAGTGTAGGTGTTCCATCAGGTCTGTGGGCTCGTCGGGGAGTGTGCTCAGTCGGAGGGTGGATTTGTGTACGATGGCGATTCCTCCTCCAGGGCGGCTGGGGCGGTCCTTCTGGGAGATCTTGTATTATTGGGGAATGGCGAAGGTGATGTCCGGTCCTGAGGTGGTGGTGGTCCAGGTTTTGGTGAAGAATGCGACGTCCGGGGTGGTGCTGTCGAGGAGGTCCCAGATTTCGGTGGCGTGTTTGTGGAGGGATCGTACGTTGAGGAGGATGCATTACAGGGTCTTCGGTGCGGTTGTGTTCTTGCGGGTGGGTTCTGCTGGATCCGTGGTCTTGGCGGTGCTGCAGGTGTGCCAGCAGCGTTGACAGCTGAAGGGTCCGTGGGTGTCGGCTGGTGAGGCTAGCTTGCAGTTGTTGTTGCGACCTCCGTTGAGTGCGTGGAGTGCCGCTCGGTTGTAGCGTTGGCGGTGCGGGGGTCCAGGGTTCCTGGCACTGGTCGCGTTCGGGTCACGGACGAGTGCAGACATGTTTGCCTTTGGTGCACCTTCAGCTCGCCAGCGGTGCGGCCGCACAGCGGCTGCCATTAAGTAGGGGTTCAGGGAGGGCTGGACAACTGGGAGGCAGGAGCGGAGAGGGGAACTGGCTCGGGCTGGTTGCGCTGGGGGGAGGGACCGCAGGGGCAGCAGAGGCAGGAAAAGCGGGGAAAAGGAAGATGATAGAAAAAAGGAAAAAAGTGAAGAAAAGCGATAGAAAGAGTAAAAGGGTGAAATAAATGAAGGGAGCAAAACGAGGAAAACGGAGCAGAAAGGAGAGGATGAAGGGGGCAGAAAGTGGAGCGAGAGAAGGAGTCAGGGGTCCACTGGACCACCAGGGATGAGGCGCAGGTATAACCTGCGGTGGAGGAGGGCCTCGAACACCAACACTATGGGAGTGCAGGGGCTCAGGAGGGCCTCACTTAATGGTGGAGCTGCGAGGGTGGGAGAGCAGTTTCACTGACAATGAGTCAGTGGTCTTGCTCGCCTGTCTCCGCAGCGGCCGCCATTAAGTAGGGGTCAGGGAGGGCTGGACAGCTGGGAGGCGAAGCGGGGAGGGGAACTGGCTAGGGCTGGTCGCGCTGGGGGGAGGGGCCGCAGGGGCAGCAGCGGTGGGAAAAGCAAGGAAAAGGAAGATGATAGAAAAAAAGTGAAGAAGAGTGATAGAAAGAGTAAAAGGGGGAAATAGGTAAAGGGAGCAAAATGAGGAAAATAGAGCAGAAAGGAGAGGATGAAGGGGGCAGAAAGCGGAGCGAGAGCAGGAGTCAGGGGTCCACTGGACCACCAGGGATGAGGCGCAGGTATAACCTGCGCGTGGAGGAGGGCCTAGAACACCAACACTACGGGAGTGCAGGGGCTCAGGAGGGCCTCACTTAATGGTGGAGCTGCGAGGGTGGGAGAGCAGTTTCACTGACAATGAGTCAGTGGCCTTGCTCGCTTGTCCCCACAGCGGCCGCCATTAAGTAGGGGTCGGGGATGGCTGTACAGCTGGGAGGCAGGAGCAAGGAGGAGGAACTGGCTCAGGCTGGTCACGCTGGGGGGAGGGGCCGCAGGGGCAGCAGTGGTGGGAAAAGCAGGGAAAAGGAAGATGATAGAAAAAAGGAAAAAAGTGAAGAAAAGTGATAGAAAGAGTAAAAGGGTAAAATAGATAAAGGGAGCAAAACAAGGAAAATGGAGCAGAAAGGAGAGGATGAAGGGGGCAGAAAGCGGAGCAAGAGAAGGAGTCAGGGATCCACTGGACCACCAGGGATGAGGCGCAGGTATAACCTGCGGTTGGAGGAGGGCCTCGAACACCAACACTACGGGAGTGCAGGGGCTCAGGAGGGCCTCACTTAATGGTGGATCTGCGAGGGTGGGAGAGCAGTTTCACTGACAATGAGTCAGTGGTCTTGCTTGCCTGTCCCTGCAGCGGCCGCCATTAAGTAGGGGTCGGGAAGGGCTGGACAGCTAGGAGGCGGGAGCGGGGAGGGGAACTGGCTCGGGCTAGTCGCGCTGGGGGGGAGGGGCCACAGGGGCAGCAGCGGCAGGAAAAGCGGGGAAAAGGAAGATGATAGAAAAAAGGAAAAGAAAGGAAAAAAGTGCAGACACAACTCTTGCAGTCTTGCAGTCATCCAGTCCTCCCGGCACTGTCCAAGAGTTTATTTAATTATTCAAGCACTATCCTTGCACTCAACTATTCACTCAGGCACTTTGCATGGTGTTAGTCTATCACCAATACTACCTATGCACTTTTTCATTCTTTATGGCAATACACATGCATTGATGCAGTCACCCAAGCACTACCCATGCACTCTTACAATCACTAAACCACTACTCATGTACTGTATTAATTACTCAAGCACCCTTCTTCCACTTTCTGTGGCTGTATTTCTCTTTCTGGAACTCTCTTGCCTCTTTCTGCACCTCTCTTCCCTCTTTCTGCACCCCTCTTCCCTCTTTCTGCACCTCTTTTGTCTCTTTCTGTACCTCTCTTGCCTCTTTCTCTACTTCTCTTGTCTCTTTCTGCACTTCTCTTACTTTTTCTGTAACCCTTTTTTCTCCTTCTGCACCCCTCTTACTTCTGTTGCCTCTTTCTCCACATGTCTTATCTCTTCAGCACTTCTCTTGCCTCTTTCTATACCTCTGTTGCTTTTTTCAGCACTTATCTTGCTTCTTTCTGCACCCCTCTTGTGTGTTTGTGCACCCCTCTTCCCTTTTTCTGCTCCCTTCTTACCTCTTTCTGCACCTCTCTTGCCTCTTTCTACACCTCACTTTCTTCTTTCTGCATGTCTCTTGCCTCTTTCTGCACCTCTCTTGCCTCTTTCTGGACCCCACGCTCTTCTTTCTGCACCTCACTTGCCTCTTTCTGCAAGTCTCTTGCCTCTTTCTGCACCTCTCTTGCCTCTTTCAGCACAACACTCTCTTCTATCTGCACCTCTCTTGCCTCTTTCTGCACCTGTCTTGCATCTTTCTGTACCTCTCTTGCCTCTTTCTGCACCTCCCTCCCTTCAACAGCACCTCTTTTGCACTTTCTGCAGCTCACTCTCTTCTTTCTGCACCTCTCTTGCCTCTTTCTGTACCTCACTCTCTTCTATCTGCACCTCACTCTCTTCTTTCTGCGCCTCTCTAGCCTCTTTCTGCACCTCACACTCTTCTTTCTGCACCTCTCTTGCCTCTTTCTGCACCTCTCTTGCCTCTTTCTGTACCTCATTCTCTTCTTTCTGTACCTCTATTGCCTCTTTCTGCACCTCTCTTGCCTCTTTCTGCATGTCACTCTATTCTTTCTGCACCTCTCTTGCCTCTTTGTGCACCTCTCTTGCCTCTTTCTGCATCTCACTCTCTTGTTTCTGCACCTCTCTTGCCTCTTTCTGTACCTCATTCTCTTCTTTCTGCAGCTCACTCTCTTCTTTCTACACCTCTCTTGCCTCTTTCTGTACCACTCTTGCCTCTTTCGGCACCTATCTTGCCTCTTTCTGCATGTCACTCTCTTCTTTCTGCACCTCACTCTCTTCTTTATGCACCTCTCTTGACTCTGTGCACCTCTCTTGCCTCTTTCTGCACCTCACTCTCTTCTTTCTGCACCTATCTTGCCTCTTTCTGCACCTCTCTTGCCTCTTTCTGCACCTCCCTTGCCTCTTTCTGCACTTCTTTCCTCTTTCTGCACCTCACTCTCTTCTTTCAGCACCTGTCTTGCTCTTTCTGTAACTCTCTACCTTCTTTCTGCACCTCACTCTCTTCTTTCTGCACTTCTTTTGCCTCTTTGTGTGCCTCTCTAGCCTCTTTCTGCACCTCACACTCTTCTTTCTGCACTTCTCTTGCCTCTTTCTGCACCTTTCTTGCCTCTTTCCGTACCTCATTCTCTCCTTTCTGTACCTCTCTTGCCTCTTTCTGCACCTCTCTTGCCTCTTTCTGCATGTCACTCTCTTCTTTCTGCTCCTCTCTTGCCTCTTTGTGCACCTCTCTTGACTCTTTCTGCGTCCCACTCTCTTCTTTCTGCACATCTCTTGCCTCTTTCTGTACCTCGCTCTCTTCTTTCTGCAGCTCACTCTCTTCTTTCTACCTCTCTTGCCTCTTTCGGCACCTATCTTGCCTCTTTCTACATGTCACTCTCTTCTTTCTGCACCTCACTCTCTTCTTTATGTGCCTCTCTTGACTCTGTGCACCTCTCTTGCCTCTTTCTGCACCTTACTGTCTTCTTTCTGCACCTCTCTTGCCTCTTTCTGCACCTTGCTCTCTTCTTTCTGTAGCTCACTCTCTTCTTTCTGCAGCTCACTCTCTTCTTTCTACACCTCTCTTGCCTCTTTCTGTACCTCTCTTGCCTCTTTATGCACCTCACTTGCCTCTTTCTGCATTTCTTGCCTCTTTCTGCACCTCACTTTCTTCTTTCTGCACCTGTCTTGCTCTTTCTGTAACTCTCTACCTTCTTTCTGCACCTCACTCTCTTCTTTCTGCACCTCTCTTGCCTCTTTCTGAACCTCGCTCTCTTCTTTCTGCAGTTCACTCTCTTCTTTCTGCACCTCACTCTCTTCTATCTGCACCTCACTCTCTTCTTTCTGCACCTCTCTAGCCTCTTTCTGCACCTCACACTCTTCTTTCTGCACCTCTCTTGCCTATTTCTGCACCTCTCTTGCCTCTTTCTGCACCTCACACTCTTCTTTCTGCACCTCTCTTGCCTCTTTCTGTACCTCTCTTGCCTCTTTCCGTACCTCACTCTCTTCTTTCTGTACCTCTATTGCCTCTTTCTGCATGTCACTCTCTTCTTTCTGCGCCTCACTCTCTTCTTTCTGAACCTCTCTTGCCTCTTTCTGCACCTCGCTCTCTTCTTTCTGCAGCTCACTCTCTTCTTTCTGCAGCTCACTCTCTTCTTTCTACACCTCTCTTGCCTCTTTCTGTACCTCTCTTGCCTCTTTCTGCACCTCTCTTGCCTCGTTCTGCATATCACTCTCTTCTTTCTGCACCTCACTCTCTTCTTTCTGCACTTCTCTTGCCTCTTTCTGCACCTCGCTCTCTTCTTTCTGCAGCTCACTTTCTTCTTTCTGCACCTTACTCTCTTCTTTCTACACCTCTCTTGCCTCTTTCTGTACCTCTCTTGCCTCTTTCTGCACCTCACTTGCCTCTTTCTGCACCTCACTCTCTTCTTTCTGCACCTGTCTTGCTCTTTCTGTACCTCTCTACCTTCTTTCTGCACCTCACTCTCTTCTTTCTGCACTTCTCTTGCCTCTTTCTGCACCTCTCTCTCTTCTTTCTGCACCTCTCTTGCCTCTTTCTGCACCTCACTCTCTTCTATCTGAACCACACTCTCTTCTTTCTGCGCCTCTCTAGCCTCTTTCTGCACCTCACACTCTTCTTTCTGTACCTCTCTTGCCTCTTTCTGCACCTCTCTTCCCTCTTTCCGTACCTCACTCTCTTCTTTATGTACCTCTCTTGTCTCTTTTTGCACCTCTCTTGCCTCTTTCTGCATGTCACTCTCTCCTTTCTGCACCTCACTCTCTTCTTTCTGCACCTCTCTTGCCTCTTTGTGCACCTCACTCTCTTCTTTCTGCAGCTCACTCTGTTCTTTCTGCACCTCACTCTCCTCTTTCTATACCTCTCTCGCCTCTTTCTGTACCTCTCTTGCCTCTTCCTGCACCTCTCTTGCCTTTTTCTGCATGTCACTCTCTTCTTTCTGCACCTCACTCTCTTCTTTCTGCACCTCTCTTGCCTCTTTCTGCACCTCTCTTGCCTCTTTCTGCACCACACTCTCTTCTTTCTGCACCTCTCTTGCCTCTTTCTACACCTCGCTCTCTTCTTTCTGCAGCTCACTCTCTTCTTTCTGCACCTCACTCTCTTCTTTCTACACCTCTCTTGCCTCTTTCTGCACCTCTCTTGCCTCTTTCTGCACCTCACTCTCTTCTTTCTGCACCTGTCTTACCTCTTTCTGTTCCTCTTTAGCTTCTTTTTGCACCTCACTCTCTTCTTTATGCACCTCTCTTGCCTCTTTGTGCACCTCTCTTGCCTCTTTTTGCACCTCATTCTCTTCTTTCTGCACCTCTCTTGCCTCTTTCTGCACCTCACTTTCTTTTTTCTGCACCTCACACTCTTCTTTCTACACCTCTCTTGCCTCTTTCTGTACCTCTCTTGACTCTTTCTGCACCTCTCTTGCCTCTTTCTGCATGTCACTCTCCTCTTTCTGCACCTCACTCTCTTCTTTCTGCACCTCTCTTGCCTCTTTGTACACCTCTCTTGCCTCTTTCTGTACCTCTCTTGCCTCTTTCCGCACCTCACTTGCCTCTTTCTGTACTTCTTGCCTCTTTCTGCACCTCTCTTGCCCCTTTCTGCACCTCACTCTCTTCATTCTGCACCTGCCTTGCCTCTTTCTGCACCTCACTCTCTTCTTTCTGCACCTTTCCTGCCTCTTTCTGCACCTCACTCTCTTCTTTATGCACCGCTCTAGCCTCTTTCTGCACCTCACTCTCTTCTTTCTGCACCTCTCCTGCCTCTTTCTGCACCTCTCTCTCTTCTTTCTGCACCTCTCTATCCTCTTTCTGCACCTCTCTTGGCTCTTTCTGCTCCTCTCTTGCCTCTTTCTGCACCTCTCTTGCCTCTTTCTGCACCACACATGCATCGTTCTGCACCTCTCTTGCCTCTTTCTGCACCTCTCTCGCCTCTTTCTGCATCTCACTCTCATCTTTCTGCACCTCTATAGCCTCTTTCTGCAACTCACTCTCTTCTGTCTTCTCCTCTCTAGCCTCTTTCTGCACCTCACTCTCTTCTTTCTGTACCTCTCTTTCCTCTTTCTACCCCGCACTTGCCTCTTTCTGTACTTCTTGCCTCTTTCTGCACCTCTCTTGCCCCTTTCTGCACCTCACTCTCTTCTTTCTGCACCTGTCTTGCCTCTTTCTGTACCTCTCTTGCTTCTTTCTGCACCTCACTCTCTTCTTTCTGCACCTCTCTTGCCTCTGTGCACCTCACTCTCTTTTTTCTGCACCTCTCTAGCCTCTTTCTGCACCTCACTCTCTTCTTTCTGCACCTCTCCTGCCTCTTTGTGCACCCTACTCTCTTCTTTCTGTACCTCTCTTGCCTCTTTCCGCACCTCACTTGCCTCTTTCTGTACTTCTTGCCTCTTTCTGCACCTCTCTTGCCCCTTTCTGCACCTCACTCTCTTCATTCTGCACCTGTCTTGCCTCTTTCTGCACCTCACTCTCTTCTGTCTGCACCTTTCCTGCCTCTTTGTGCACCTCACTCTCTTCTTTATGCACCTCTCTAGCCTCGTTCTTCACCTCACTCTCTTCTTTCTGCACCTCTCCTGCCTCTTTCTGCACCTCTCTCTCTTCTTTCTTCACCTCTCTATCCTCTTTCTGCACCTCTCTTGGCTCTTTATGCTCCTCTCTTGCCTCTTTCTGCACCTCTCTTGCCTCTTTCTGCACCACACATGCCTCGTTCTGTACCTCTCTTGCCTCTTTCTGCACCTCTCTCGCCTCTTTCTGCATCTCACTCTCATCTTTCTGCACCTCTATAGCCTCTTTCTGCAACTCACTCTCTTCTTTCTTCTCCTCTCTAGCCTCTTTCTGCACCTCACTCTCTTCTTTCTGTACCTCTCTTTCCTCTTTCTGCCCCGCACTTGCCTCTTTCTGCACTTCTTGCCTCTTTCTGCACCTCTCTTGCCCCTTTCTGCACCTCACTCTCTTCTTTCTGCACCTGTCTTGCCTCTTTCTGTACCTCTCTTGCTTCTTTCTGCACCTCACTCTCTTCTTTCTGCACCTCTCTTGCCTCTGTGCACCTCACTCTCTTTTTTCTGCACCTCTCTAGCCTCTTTCTGCACCTCACTCTCTTCTTTCTGCACCTCTCCTGCCTCTTTGTGCACCCCACTCTCTTCTTTCTGCACCTCTCTAGCCTCTTTCTGAACCACACTCTCTTCTTTCTGCACATTCCCTGCCTCTTTCTGCACCTCACTCTCTTCTTTCTGTACCTCTCTAGCCTCTTTCTGCACCTCTCTTGGTTCCTTCTGCTCCTTTCTTGCCTCTTTCTGCACCTCTCTTGCCTCTTTCTGCACCACACATGCCTCGTTCTGCACCTCTCTTGCCTTTTTCTTCACCTCTCTGGCCTCTTTCTGCATCTCACTCTCTTCTTTCTGCACCTCTCTAGCCTCTTTCTGCAGCTCACTCTCTTCTTTCTTCTCCTCTCTAGCCTCTTTCTGCACCTCACTCTGTTCTTTCTGCACCTCTCTTGCCTCTTTCTACACCTCTCTTGCCTCTTTCTGCACCTCAATCTTTTCTTTCTGCACCTCTCTTGCCTCTTTTAGCAGCTCCATTACCTCTTTGTGCACTTGTGTTGCTTCTTTCTGTACTTCTTTTGCTTCTTTCTGCACTTGTCTCGCTTCTTTCTGTATCTCTCTTGCTTCTTTCTGCATCCCTCTTGCCTCTTTTTGCACCTCGCTTACCTCTTTCTCCACCTTGCTTGCTTTATTCTGCACATTTCTTGCCTCTTTTTTCACTTGTCTTGCTTCTTTCTGCACCTCACTTGCCTCTTTCTGTACTTCTCTCGTCTCTTTCTGTACTCAGATGGGATGTGCAAGGTTTCAAGTTTAAAGGTCTGCGTGCTCTCGTGACTGGTGTATGTGTCTACTTGTACATATATTCTCACATGTGTCATGCTTCTGAAGATGCTAGCTTAAAAAGCTGGTACATTCTCCTACAGGTGGAGAAATCTCCTTAGTTCTGTTTTGCGATTTGGTCGCACAGGTAGACATGTCTTAAATATGAAGGTGTTATAGAGCCCCTCAAATAGACTATTCACTACCAATGTGCACTGTTTTATGAGTAGAGAGGAATACACACACTTTCTTGTACACAAATTTAGAGAGCATGCGGTCTGAAACACAGGTATTCAACTATTTGTATGTTTTTTTTTATGTATCATGGCACTAGCAAAGGGTACAGACACACACATGAATGCCTTCAGGAATATGGTGAGATTTACAAGAGTGATATGGGAAGGATTGCTGTTTTAAATTTTGCTATTCAGAGTCGTCAGTGAATAGTGAAGCTGCACAACAAAAGTAAGGTTTAAGACATGTTGCCAGAGGGATACTTTGTATGAGTATGTGGAAACATACAGTCATGTGAGCTACTTTGTATGATCTACTTTGTATGAGCTGCTTTGTATGAGTGTGTGGAAACATATAGTCCAAGTAGTCTATATAAATGTAAGTGTCTGCTTGAAATGGGAAGTGCAGTCTGTTAAATTTAAAAGTCTGTATGCTCTTGTGACCGAGGTATGTGTCTACTTATACATGTATTCTCGTATATGTTATGCATCTGAAGATGCTAGCTTAAAAAGCTGGTAGCTTCTTTTACAGGTGGAGAAATCTTCTCAGTGTATCTTTCTTTTTCTTTCTGCATCTGTCTTCCTCTTTCTGGGGTTCTCTTGGTTCTTTTTGTACTTTTCTTGTGTCTTTCTCCACCTCTCTTGCCTCTTTCTGAACTTCTCTTTATCTTTCTGCACCCCTCTAGCCTCATTCTACACTTCTAGTACTTCTTTCTGCACCCCTTTTCTCTCCTTCTGCACCCCTTTAAATTTTCTCCTTCTGCACCTCTTTAAATTTTGCTAGGCCCTACATTCAGAGTCGTCAGTGAATAGTGAAGTTGCACAACAAAAGTAAGGTTTAAGACGTTGCCAGAGGGATACTTTGTATGAGTGTGTGGAAATGTACAGTCGTGTGAGCTACTTTGTATGAGCTACTTTGTATGAGTGTGTGGAAACGTACAGTCAAAGTAGTCTATATAAATGTAAGTGTCTGCTTGAAATGGGAAGGGCAGTCTGTTAAATTTAAAGGTCTGCATGCTCTTGAGACTGAGGTATGTGTCTACTTGTACATATATTCTCGTACATGTTATGCATCTGAAGATGCTAGCTTAAAAGCTGGTAGCTTCTTTTACAGGTGGAGAAATCTTCTCAGTCTACCTTTCTTTTTCTTTCTGCATCTGTCTTACACTTTCTGGAGTTCTCTTTGTTCTTTTTTTTTGTACTTTTCTTGTGTCTTTCTCCACCTCTCTTGCCTCTGTCTGTACTTCTCTTTCTTCTTTCTGCACCCCTCTAGCCTCTTTCTGCACTTCTATTACTTCTTTCTGCACCCCTTTTTTCTCCTTTTGCACCCCTCCTACCTCTTTCTGCACCTCTGTTGCCTCTTTCTCCACCTATCTTGCCTCTTGCAGCACTTCTCTTGCTTCTTCCTGCATCCCTCTTGCCTCTTTCTGTACTCCTCTTTCCCCTTTCTGCACTTCTCTTGCCTCTTTCTACATGTCTCTTTTCTCTTTCTGCACTTCTCTTGCCTCTTCCGCACCTCTGTTGCTTCTTTCTGAACGTATTTTGCCTCTTTCTGTACCCCTTTTGCCTCTTTTAGCAGCTCTCTTGCTTCTTTCTGTACTTCTCTTGCTTCTTTCTGCAGCTCTCTTGCTTCTTTCTGGTGTCTGCTTGAAATGGGACCTGCAGGAGAAGGTACCAGCTTTTGAAGCTAGCATGTTCACATGCATAATACGCGTGAGAATATATGTACCAATAGACACATACCTCAGTCACGCGAGCACGTGACAGTCTGCACTTTCCGTTTCAAGCACATCCCTAAATTAATACAGCCTGCTTTGAGTGTACCTTTTTACACACTCATACGAAGTAGCCTAATCACAAATCCCCCCTGCCAACATGTCTCAAACCTCACTTTTCTCTTGCAGCTTCACTATTCACTACCTTCTCTGAATGTTGGGCGTAGCCAAATTTAAAACAACAATCCTTCCCATGTCACTATTATAAGTTTTACCATATTCCTGAATGCATGCATGTGTGTGTTTGTAGCTTTTGCTAGTGGCATGATACATAAAAAGATGCATACAAATAGTTGAATATCTGAGTTCTAAATCGCATGCTATCTAAATTTGTGTACAAGAAGTTGTATGTATTCCTTTCTGCTCATAAAACAGGGCATGTGGGTATTGAAATATCTATTTGAGGTGCTCTATGACCATACATATGTAAGACATGTCTGTTTGTGTAAGCGAATGACAGAGCACAACTGAGAAGATTTGTGCACCTGTATGAGAAGCTACCAACTTTTTAAGCTAGCATTTTCAGATGCATAACAGATGTGAAAAACATGTACAAGTGGACACATACCCCACTTTCAAGAGCACGCAGACCTTTAAACTTGACAGACTGCACTTCCCATTTCAAGCAGATACCTAAATTTATACGATCTACTTCGAGAGTACATTTCCAGAGATTCATACAAAGTAGTCTAATTACTAGTCCCTATACCAATATGTCTTAAAATTCACTTTTCTCTTGCACCTTACTATTTATCGACGACTCTGAATGTTGGGCCTAGCCAAATTTAAAACAGCAATGCTTCCCATGTGACTGTTTAAAGGCCTGTGTGCTACAGTGACAGGTTTACTAATCTGCAAAGTATGATATCCTACATATTTAGTTGTTATGGAGAGATTTCCAATGTAATTGTAAGCAACTGGTTATTTATTACTGTGAATATTAATATATAATTATTTATAAGTTTAAAATTATGTAACAAAGTATTAACACTATTGTTTGTTTTTTAGATATTTACTTTTTTGGGGAGAAAGATTGAAGATGGCAAGAAAAGATCAAAAGTGAAGAGAAGAAAGAAAGCAGTACTACTTAAAGAAAAATGAAGAGGATAGATGAAGCGCAAAACATTAGACCGGAAAAAATGTCTTCTGGTAAGAGAACTAAACAGTTTGTTAAAAGAGTTTTACAGAGTTTAAAACAATTTGAAAAAGTTGAAAAGAAAAAGAAAAGTTCTACAACAAACCAAAAGGAAAGGCAAAAAGGACATGATAAAAAAAAATCATTCTATGGGAAAACAATGCATATTACAAGAAGGCTACATGAATATAAAGATATAAGGAGGAGAATGTTTAAAAGTAGAATTCTACAAAATGTATTGAAAGATTGTAAAAAATATAAAAAAAGATCAGCAGCTTATAAGAAAAAGCAACAGATTGAAAGTGTAGTAGATAAAGCTTTTGAAATAAAACAAAATATTTTATATTAATACTGAAGAGAATTGACAACATTGGATAAAACAATGGTGTTTATGAAGGAGAAATGCAAAAGGAAAAGACTTGCTAAAAGAAGTAACTTTTGTAAAACTTTCACTGGTAAATGGAAGCACACTTCCAGTACTGAGCCTTTCTTAAATGAAGAAAGCTACTTTCAAGAGAACACATTAGTACATGTAGTTGATACTAGTGGTCGATGCTATGAGATGAAAGATGGTTCTCCGATTCCAAAGGAAAAAATGGTTCCTAGGAATGTGGAAGAAGTAATAGCTGAAGAAGTTCAAGGGAGGCGTACACAAGCTCCTGTGTATAAGTGGGATTGTAGCAGTATTTGCAGTATTCAACAGGAATCTATTGACATATTATGAATTTGTTTACAAGAATATAGCAAAAAGAGTGTTGAACAGAAGATCGAGGGGCATATTCTCAAGAACGTGTGATAACCACGGCAAGTGTAGCTTAACGCAACCCTTCAAATCGCAGTCTATCACGGGAAAAGAACTCTGTGTTAACGTGGTATTCACAACACGGCGGTACCATGTGATAGTCACACGATAACACGTAAAGTGAACGTGTTAAAAACAACGCGACGCCGCAAAAATGCGAAACCCCAACGCGAAAATAGTAGCGATGACGCAAATCGCGATACAAAAATCTACGAAAACCAGCCACAGGCCTGCAATTCCCACGCGTCATGCGGGAAAATGCACTATAAAAGTAGAAAAAAAACATACCAACAAAAGCCAAACAACAGCGAAGCACAATGGAGGCATCCGGA